>JAFEMH010006376.1:0-126245 GCA_022495995.1 Adenophora triphylla var. japonica | reverse complement strand
AATGAGACAGAAGATCCCATTAGATATGGTTTCCGGTACACGTTAGCCTTATTCTATATCTTTGACCTGATCATTAATATGTGAGCAAAAGAAAAAACAAAATATTTGGTGCATGTTGGAATTTTTTCTGCATGGTATATAATGATGAAATGTATTATAGGGTTATTAATTATTTTCTTTTTATTTTTTCTTTCTTTTACGGAAGACATGAGAAAAAGTACAGAGAATAATAAGAACAAACTAGAGGTTGAGGTAAAGGTGGTTGAGCCAAATTTGCCAATGAGTTTGCCTACTAGGGTAAGGAGAATTCTTATCGAGCTTGGGTCATCACCGCCTCGGTGCAGACCCGAAGTGCAGCCGGTACACCCCGTGCCAGCCAGTTCACGTGCCGGTACCGCCCAGGAGTTCCGGTGACCACGGAGTACTACCCCAAAGCGTGAAAGTGCAAGATATAGCAATAAACTGTATATGCCCTGATGATGGTTAGCCATATAGGATGATGCATTATTAGGGTTTTTATTTGATTTATATGCTTGTTTTCAATGAATTAGGAAATGTGTGAGTTGTCCATTTTAATTTCTTAGTAGAAAATCTAAATTTAGAACTTTGATTTATAATGTAAAAAATTTATTTTAAATATTATAGCAAAAGCAGTAGCTGACTATTGTGTTTTGGCTTTTGTTCATTAAATATTGTTCCAAGCAGTAAAACTTGCATGGGGATAATAAAAAATAGTGTCATTATTCTTAACTTTTATGTTTTTAAAACTTCATTTATTTTCTAGTTTTTTTCTTTTTTCAATTTTTTTCCTACCTATTTCTAATTTAAATTACTTATAAAGAATTATTATCAACACATATCACTTTTAATATTAATCAATCTCAAATTATTTTAGAATTAATACTTTATTTTTGTTGTTGATTTTGAGATAAATCTCTCTCTGGTGTTTATAGTTACTCTAGATTGAAAATTTGGTCCTACTAAGCTCAAACATATTTAGTCGATATAGTGTGTGAATATTTAAAGTATACTTCTAGTGCATTTAGTTAATGTAAAATTATATAAAGAGTAATATTAAAGTCATAAATAAATTTCAAAAAACAATTAAATACAAATTAATTTGACAATGTTTATGTAGTGATTATAGACTCTACTAATTATTAATTGAATATTCATTCAATCATTTTAAACTCTGATTGTGCCTAAAATTTTATGTACTTCTTTTGTATGTATCATTATATCATACATAGTGAAAAGCTAAGCAACTGCATAATGAAATGTTGAAAGCATGGTCTAGGAGTTCCCTTAGTAAGCTAGCTGAGGAAGGAGAGGCAGAGTCTCAGTGTTAATGCTCAGACGTACATTCTGTATGGCGCGGAGCTTGAACAATATGATCATGTGGCCTGATACGAGGAGAATATTTTGTACATAAATATGGTATTTTTACTGCAAGTGAGCCGAGTCATACCATTTTCTCTTCATTGGTTTTGATATGTTCAATTTTTTTTCTTATTGAAGGCCTCCTTTGCCTTAAGCATTTCTGCCGTCTACTTAACGGTTTACAATCAGCTGATTTGAGGATTGCTCTCCATTTTAGTATTATTGTGTATCTGAAAGGTGTAGATTATTCTTTAGTTATGGTCCTTTTGGTGGTGTTTTTTTTTTATGAATGCAGGCACATCCGATTTGAGTCATGGGGAGAGGAAGGAAACAATATTATAATCAATAATCTTGAACTGCAAGGGTATACTAGAGGGTGCGCCTAATCAAATCCTAATTGGGAATTCAAATGTAGATGAGAGAGACGGGTTGAGGAGGGGATTTCGTTTAATAAAATGGGAAGGCAATAATGGTGAAGACAACAAGTAAAGGTACCACAAATACAAATGCTCATGTTGTTGTCTTTTAGATTTTCCCAACTGATTGTTAAATTTAACTCACACCCATAACTCAATTAGAGGTTTTTTGTTCCTTTTTTTGGTTCCATGAATGTGTGATTTTTATACTAAAATTTTCAACTGTAATTGATTTTATAGTAATTAAGTAGTTGCTCTTGGTTGTAATTTATGTTGTACTTATCCGTCCATAATTGAATGATCTTTTTTTTTTTTTCCCAAAATGAATGACTTTTTAAACTTTTTCTTTATCCAACTTTATTCCTAAATGATTTTTTACCAAATAAAAAAAAAAATTAGAAATCATGGTATTTTATTAGCAAAACTAAAGATTTAAAAGTAAATAAATGCAAAATGGTAATTTTTTTTTAGTTTTTAACGTGTCATGGCTTTGTTTTGCATAATTTGGTTGGAGAAAGTATATGTTCATTATTTTATAGTATCTTTTCTTGGCAAAAGTAGGATTTGCTTGCCTAAAACTATCTCTTTACATCTTAAGCTTGCCTAGAAAGTTTTTTATTTTTTAAAATTCTTCTATTATAAGGAAAGTGAAAACGGATTAATCCGGACCAAATAGGACCTTGAGGCTTAATATATATTTTCTTTTGAATGAGTTTCCTATGATATTTAATTTGACAAGTTAGTTTATGCCACATTCATTAAGAAATTTTGACCATTCACATTAGTTGTAAAGAATTATGACATTAAAGAAGGACTGACCTAAGCAGTGGGCATGAATTGAGGTACTACTTATGAAATCGTTCAACTACATTTTTTTCTTTACATCGAAAGGATGCTATTGAAGTTGTTTTCTTTGATGACTATATGTTTGAATGTCCGTCTTTTTATTAATGGTAGGTATGGATATTGCAACTAAGCTTGATATAATTTTCACTAAGATGTTGTATTTTAAGTAGCTAATTTGATTATATCCAAGCCGCTTAAGCATGATGTCTTCACAGGGTAATTGTTTGATGTCTCAAGTTTTTTAATGATTTCTTTGTTACCTTTTTATCTGGATAATGATTATATGTACCGGTTTAAAATTACATTAAAAACGTCATTATGAATAGCAATGCGATTTCAATTTCCCCACATCTTTCAATGACCCGGTGTAAGCATTTTCGTAAATAATTGGAACTTATTAATGTTTGTTTGTTGTGAAAATCACTTGGTGTGAACAAAGATGATTTTAGGGACGGATCAATGCTTTAATAACTTCCAATGTGAGCAAATCTGGGTTGAGACTTGGTCGTCGGAAGTCCGGAAATCCATGGGTAGAAAGGCGGCTTCTGTGGAGAAGAAGAGTGAAATTTAATGTGACCAAATCTAGGATTTTATGGTTAGGCTTATATTAGGATTAGATTTAAAATGGGGTGGGCTTTATTTAGTTGGGCTGGACTTGGGCTTTGGATGAAATAATCAACTTCAGCATAATTATGTGAATGGGTTAATATTTTTATGTATACATTTGAAACATTTTAGAATACACATATTTATTATTTTTAATTAAAATAATATTATTAAAAGTAAATAGCACTATTTTTTTGGATAAATATATATACTTAAAAACGTCATATAGTTAGATGTACGATTTCAGGTTTTTCACGTCTTTCTCTTTTCATACTATCTTCGCTTTCCGATCACTAAGCAGGTAGGATCAACGTAGCGCTGGCATTTGAGTACTAGGTATCGTGCGATATAACATATCATTTTGAACTCATATTGCGCAATTTTTGTCTCTGTTAAAGAAAATTTCTGATTCCGTCACTGCCTTGATCCGAGATAATCTGCATTAAAATTTATCACAAAAATAAGCATGGTAATTTCCGTTGCAGGATTAAGAGTGACAAGCTATTTTAGGGACATTGCTTGTGGAAAACGTTATTGTTTGGATTTTATATTAGAAATGTGCAAAGAAATCACAATCTTTCAACAGCAGTGAGGAATCTCCTGGTCTATTTCTTTCACACTAGATGTCCAAACCTCAAGATCATAAAAAATTCGTAAAATCTTGGAGTAAAACGCGTTTCTTCATAAGTTTATGGAGAAACGGGTTACGGGATATCCGAACGCTTTTGAAAGCTGATATCAGAAAGCTTTCCTTGTATTGGCGTGACCTTGTCCATGCCATTACTTTCTGGATATCATAGAAGGTGTGGATATCCGTAGACAAGCACCTTTGAAAGTGATATCCAAAAGTTTATGAAAGTAATATCCAGAAACCTTCGAAAATGATATCCGTAAAACTTTCAAAATGTTTCTGGATATTCATTTGATGGTTTTCGGATATCTGCTCCCATTTGAAAGGTTTCACGGATATCCGAAACCTTCAATAAGCAATTTGGTCTTGGCCTTGGATTTAGCTTTAAATCTATTTTTCCGGATATCCGCCCAAAGCGCTTCGGATATCCGTTCCAAAGCTTCCGGATATCCGGAACCTTCGAGACTGATATCCAGAAATTTTCTTCTGGTTATCAAACGTATAGCTTCTGGCTATTAAAAATGCGTTTCTCCATAGTTATGGAGAAACGCGTTTCTCAGCAGAACTACTCTAAAAAATTTAAGGTGGGGTCCACTGAAATATCACATATAGATATTATTACTATATATATTTATCAGAAGTTGAAAGTTTTCAACTCTATAATTCATGTGCTGAAGAGCCCCACTGCTTTTAAAACTGGATACCTGAACATTTGGAAAATGAAGTCCAGTATGCCCCTTAAATAATACTCCCTCCGTCCCACACCTACGTGCACACTTTCCATTTTGGGCGTCCCAAACCTACGTGCACATTTCCTAAAATGGAAAGGAATCTTTACTATTCCCTCCACTCATTCTCTCTCCTACATTATTTTAATACTCACAACACCATTATAATTTACTATTCCCTCCACTCATTCTCTCTCCTATTTTATTTTCACACTCACAACACTTTCAATATAATACTCTCTCCTTAATTTACGTGAAAAGTCAAAGTAAGACCACCTTGAAGGTCCTGGACGGAGGGAGTATAATGAAAAAAAAAAAATTAAGAAAATATCAAATTGGTTATAGACTAAGAATACAAAATATAAAAAACAATCTTGAAGTTTCAATTATCTGAACTTCAAGAACATAGAAAAGGGACTCAATGAAATATATAAACTTCGTTTCTCTCTCTAAAATACGTGGTAAAGAATTAGAAGGGCGGCCTCCTTTTTATAGGCGTTGATCACAATCCTTCTTCAATAAAGATTTTTTTTGCAACTCTTTTCTTATTAAAAATGAGTCATTCCTTTATCAACAATGAATCCTTCTCCAATTAATCCTTCTCCAAGTAGTAGTCTTCTTGCCATTTTTGAAACATGCCTTATTTACATGATAACTACTAAGAAATAAAGATTAGTTGTTAGTCAAACAAAATCAATCCTAAACTAAGAAAATATCCACAATTATTTTCTACATTAATTTAATCTAAATATGGACAAAATAATAAAAAAAAAAAACCATAATTACAAAAATCAAAAAGATATTCAAAAGTATTTTATACTATTTCAATCTCCTCCTATTTTTGTAATTATAGACAAAACTGCAAAATCGAGATTATCAATTTCAAACCTACCAGAATACACTACCAGAAAAACATGTTTTAGCAACGGAAATTTTCGCCACTAAAGTGCTGATTCCGTCGCTAAAGCTCTTCCACCGACGGAATTATTCCGTCAGTGATCCGTCGCTGACAACCCGTCGTAGTGGACCGACAGACCAATTTCCGCCGGTGTACACCGACGGAAATCGTATTCCGCCGGTGATCAGCGACGGAAATTTCCGCCGCTATTGTTATTTAATTAAATTTTTATTTCAGCGACGAAATTTTTCGTCGGTGAAATAAAAATTAAATTAAATTAAATAACAATAGTGGCGGAATTTTCCTCGCTGAGGTAATTTATTTTAATTTAATCTTTATTTCGGCGACGGAATAATCCGTCGGTGAAATAAAAATTAAATTAAATTAAAAAGCAATAGTGACGGAAATTTTCGTCGCTGACGTAATTTATTTTAATTGAATTTTTATTTCAGGGACGGAATATTCCGCCGGTGAAATAAAAATTTAATTAAAATAAATTACCTCAGCGACGAAAATTTTGGTCGCTGAAATAAAAAATTAATTAAAATAAATTACCTCATGGCAGCGGGAAATTTCGGCGCAATTGATTTATTTATTTTAATTAAATTTTATTTGACTGACAATATTTCGTCCCTTAAATAAAAATTCAATTAAAATAAATTAAATCAGCGACGAAAATTTTTGTTGCTGATAATGCAATAAATTAAAAAAAATCGTAAATATCAATTATAATTTTTTGTACCTGATATAACAATTGATATAACTAAAACTATAAATCTAAAAATCAAAAATACAAGATCAAGTACGGGGGGCGATGGGGGCTCCCAATACCAAATCGGTGGGGAGGGGGCGGGGGCTCCCAATACCAAATCGGTGGGGAGGGGAGGGGGAGGAGACTTGAAATGGGGACATCACAAATGTTATTACAAACAAATATAAATGGGGAAGAGGCGAAAATGGGGACATCACAAATGTTATTACAAGAAAGTATAAAATAGTACAAACTCATATCGGGAGAGGCGGGGAGACTGGAAAGACTTTCGGCAATAGAGTCGAAGGGGAGCCAGACGAGTGCAAGATGTGGAAAACTCTTGTTGCTGCATAATCTGCATCTGAGACATCATCATCTGAAATCGACGCTCTGTATCCTCCCGATACTACGCAGCCAAGCGTCTCTCCTCAGCCAAGCTTGCCTCCAGAGTGGAGATCCTCGAAACATACTAAGGATCGGGCCTGATCACCTTCGAGCGACGACCGGTCGACGACGACGGGCATTGCAGCCTCGCGATCCCCATCCCTAACACTCGGTCTCAGGATGTCTATTTGAGGTGACCGCTACAAACTTCGTGCACGAATGGAATGGGCCGGCCGGGAGGAGTACTTTCCGCGTAACGGTGGCAAGATATGTCACTACCGAGAAACAGGTCATTTAGCGACGGAAATAACGGCGACGGACGGATCGTCGCTATTTAGCTGACGGAATATAGTATTTAGCGTCGGAATTATTTTGGCGTCAAATTTAGCGACAATTTAATTCGCCGCTAAATTCCGCCGCTAAAAAGAATATTCCTCGAATATTCGTTTATTTCCGCCGCTAATTTGGCGGTTGATTTACCAGACGGAATATTCCGCCGCTAAATCTTTAACAATGACGGAATTATTCCGCGGTGAAAATATATCATTTTTTATTTTTTAATTATCGGCGTCGGAAATATTCGACGCCGAAATTAAAATATTTTTTATTTTTCTTTTCGAAATATTACAGACGGAATATTTCCGACGGTGAAATTAAATGCTTTTTTTTTTTTAATAAACACCGACGGAATATTTCCTTATTGATAATTTAATAATTTTTTATTTATCGGCGACGGAAATATTCCGTCGGTGTTTAATAAAAAAAAAATTCAAAATTTCCGGGAGAAAGACCGCGCCACTGATGCAAGGGCGAAATGGTTGTACGGGAGAAGAAGGTCTTGGAAGTGGTTGTGGAGAAGGGTATGCAAAATGGACGAGAAAATTACATTCCCGGGGAGAAGCCGATGAAGCTCTGACACTCTTCGGCGCTCATTTAAAATTTCAAAATTTCCGAGCGAACAACAAGCGAGATAATCCAATTCAAACTTTCAAACCAAATTAATCGGACACCTAGCCTCTAAATCCCTCACTCCCATCCTCTCTCTCTCTCTCTCTCTCTCTCCGGCAATTGAATTTGAAAAAAACAAATATCGAGCCGCTCTTACCACAGTGCTATTTCATCTTTAATTTCGGGTAATTCCACATTTCAATTCTCTCCCTTCTGTGCAGGTCCGAATCTGGGTTCGACTTATGAGACAATAATCTCCAGTGTTGTCTAATAGTTGGTTAGTTTCCTAATTTTGGACTAATCTTGTTTTTGTTTTATTTTGGATAAAAAATTTAAAATTGTATGCAATTTACCAATTTGGGAATAGCTACAAAGAACCCTTGCAATTCTTATATCCCAACCACAACCCCCAAACCACTAAACCACTAAGCCACAAACCACACAACCACAAACCACAAGCCACTAACCCCTAAACCCTAACCCCTAAACCCTAACCCTAAACCTAAACCCTAAACCTAAAGCCTAAACCCTATACCACTATACACCTTTATGCCACGACACTCTTCTTGGAGACATAGTCTTTGTACTCTGATAGAAAGAGCACCCAAAGTTCAAGCGAAAGGGTGATGACATATTTGTTGAGCACGCGTTGACCCTTGCGAGGCATTATGTGGCTTCCAATTTATCTTGACTCATCTAGATAACAGGGCGGCTCCTCATCAAATCCCAACCTGGAGAAGTTGTTAAGCCAGATCAATTCAAGGCAATAAATGACGAAGGGATGCCAATGTGCAAAGACCATTCGCGAGGGCAAATTATACATCCATTTCTCGGTCGACTTCCCAGATTCCTTGACTTCCGAGCAATGCGAGGCCACTAGAGGGTGTCTGCCTCCTAAGCCTTCATCGCAGAAGACGGATATGGAGCTTGATGAGTGCGAGGAGACAACCCTTCACGATGTCAACATTGAAGCTTACGATGTAGATGATGACATGCGCGGTGGTGGGGGCCGAGAGAGTGCGGTGTGCTCGGCGGTAATGATGTGGGTCTTTATTTTACGGATATCTTAGTTATGACTTATGAGACAATAATCTCCAGAGTGTTGTCTAATAGTTGGTTAGTTCATAGTTTTGGACTAATCTTGTTTTTGTTTTATTTTGGATAAAAATTTTAAAATTGTATGCAATTTACCAATTTGGGAATAGCTACTGAGAACCCTTGCAATTCTTATATCCCTAACCTAACCCTAAACCCTAAAGCCCTAAACCTAAACCACAAACCTAAACCTAAAGCCAAACCACACAAGCCACTAACCTAAACCCTAAACCCACTAAACCCTAAGCCTAAACCCTAAACCTAAACCTAAACCACTAAACCCTAAACACAACCCACAACCTAACCTGAAACCACAACCCACAACACTAAACCACAAACAAACCACAAACCACAAGCCACACAAAGCCACACAAACCTGAAGCCACACAACCCTAACCCTAACCTAAGCCACTAAACCACTAAACCCTAAGCCACAAACCTGACCACTAACCACTAAGCCACAACCCCACACAAGCCACAAACCTAAACCACTAAACCACTAACAAGCCCCAAGCCTACACAGCCACAACCACAACCTAACCACCCCAAACCTAAACCACAAGCGTAGGGCCATAGGGTATAGGGTATAAGTATATAAAAATATATAGGGTATAAGACTATAGGAGTATAGGGTATAGTAGAGCGTAGGGCGTATAGGGTATAGGGTATAGGGCATAGGGTATAGGGCGTAGGGTATAGGGCATAGGGTATAGGGCATAGGAGTATAGGGCGTAGGGTATAGGGTATAGGGTATAGGGCATAGGGCGTAGGGCATAGGGCATAGGGCATAGGGCGTAGGGTATAGGCATAGGGTATAGGCGTATAGGGTATAGGGTATAGGGCATAGGGCATAGGGTATAGGGCGTAGGGCATGGGGCGTAGGCGTAGGGCGTAGGGCGTAGGGCGTAGGGCGTAGGGTAGGGTATAGGGCATAGGGCATAGGGCATAGGGCATAGGGCATAGGGCATAGGCGTAGGGTATAGGGCATAGGGTATAGGGCGTAGGGTATAGGGCATATGGTATAGAGGCGTAGGGCGTATAGGGCGTAGGGCGTATAGGGCGTAGGGCGTAGGGCATAGGGCGTAGGGTATAGGGGCGTAGGGTATAGGGTATAGGGCGTAGGGCATAGGGTATAGGGCATAGGGCATAGGGCATAGGGTATAGGGCATAGGGTATAGGGTATAGGGCGTAGGGTATAGGGTATAGAGCGTAGGGCATAGGGCGTAGGGCATAGGGCATAGGGCGTAGGGCGTAGGGCATAGGGCATAGGGCATAGGGTATAGGGTATAGGGTATAGGGTATATGGTGTAGGGTATAGGGCGTAGGGTATAGGGCATAGGGCGTAGGGTATAGGGCATAGGGTATAGGGCATAGGGTATAGGGTATAGGGTATAGGGCATAGGGTATAGGGCGTAGGGCGTATAGGGCATAGGGTATAGGGCGTAGGGTATAGGGGTGTAGGGTATAGGGTAGGGTATAGGGTAGGGTATAGGGTGTAGGGTATAGGGCGTAGGGTATAGGGCGTAGGGTATAGGGTATAGGGTATAGGGCGTAGGGTATAGGGGCGTAGGGTATAGGGAAATTTCAGCTATTAATAATAATAATAATAATAATAATAATAATAATAATAATAATAATAATAATAATAATAATAATAATAATAATAATTATTATTATTATTATTATTATTATTATTATTATTATTATTATTATTATTATTATTTATTTTATTATCATTATTATTATTATTATTATTATTATTATTATTATTATTATTATTATTATTATTATTATTATTATTATTATTATTATTATTATTATTATTATTATTATTATTATTATTATTATTATTATTATTATTATTATTATTATTATTATTATTATTATTATTATTATTATTATTATTATTATTATTATTATTATTATTATTATTATTATTATTATTATTATTATTATTATTATTATTATTATTATTATTATTATTATTATTATTATTATTATTATTATTATTATTATTATTATTATTATTATTATTATTATTATTATTATTATTATTATTATTATTATTATTATTATTATTATTATTATTATTATTATTATTATTATTATTATTATTATTATTATTATTATTATTATTATTATTATTATTATTATTATTATTATTATTATTATTATTATTATTATTATTATTATTATTATTATTATTATTATTATTATTATTATTATTATTATTATTATTATTATTATTATTATTATTATTATTATTATTATTATTATTATTATTATTATTATTATTATTATTATTCTTATTATTATTATTATTATTATTATTATAGCGGCGGAAATTTCCGTCATTTGAATTTAAATCGGCGGCGGAAATTACCGTCGGTGGGAGTGACATGTCATCGATCCGAGGTGAGCGTACGTATCGTTTAGCGTCGGATTTAACGACGACGGAATATTCCGCCGCTAAATATTAATTATAGCGTCGGAATTTAATTTCGCCGCTATAATTAATATTTAGCGACGGAATATTCCGTCGGCTAGTGAAAATTATAAATACACATTTTATTTCTCGAAATCAATTACGCCAAATATTTCCCTCTCTCTCTTCCCGCTATCTCTCATCTCTCTGCGACTGACCTAGAAGAAGAAGCGACTGACCTAGAAGAAGAAGCTCACGCCGCCGGCCGTCTCCTCATCGCCATCGCCTCACCGCCGTCGCCTCATCGCCGTCGCCTCATCGCCGTCGCCTCACCGTCCGCTCGAGCTCTCGCGCCGTCTGGATCCGTCCGCCGCCTCTCCACCGTGTTTCTCTCTCTTGCTCTAATCAAATCAAGGTAAATGTTTCGATTTCTTTCAAATAAGTAGTTCTAATTCGAGGATAGGGTGTTAATTTGTTGTGAATTTTAGTTGGTTTCGATTTCTCACCGTGTTTCTCTCTCTTCTCTGTACTCGACCATGAATTTTGGGTGTACGTGAGTGTTTACGTGTGTGTATGCGTGTGTTCCATGAAGTTGTAATTTTGTATTAATTTTACGTTTTTTTTTTTTTTTTTTTTTTAAATGACGTTTTGAAACATGAACAACTTTGTTTAACAAAGTGGTTCTGATTTTCGCTCTCTACCTCTTTTTTTTCATTTTCAAATTCAATTAGTAAAAGATGATTTTTGAGTTTGGATTGGTGGGTTTGAGCTGGAATTTGGTTTATGAGTGTGCAATTGTGAAGTCAAATGGAACGGCTAATATATGTTTTGAAAGGCGATAGATTTTTATCGTTGTCTTTGTGACAGTTTACCCCTAAGTTCGATCATTGGTGTCCTAGTGATTTCTAAGCGAATAGGTCTTGTAGAATGTAATTAAAGTGAAGCTTGGTTGAGCTGGTTTTCTTCTAGTCAAGTAACAATTTTGATTAAATGCCTTGATTAAATGCCTTGGCCAAAAGTGTTTATGGTCGACACTTGCATTTTACGAAGTATTAGATTCTAAAACTCTAGTTCTTAACCTAGTAAAGTTAATAAATAAAATGTTCCATTTCTTTTCTTAACCTAGTTCTTAACATAGTCATTTGGTTTGGTATGTACATATGATTTTGCAAAGTGGGTCATTATCGGTTTACGAAATACTTGAATTGTCAAAAGTGTTGATGTTATACCAATATTAGCATTGCTTATTAAATTTTGTTAAATGTGCCTATGTCATGACATCATCTAATTTTTATAAAAATATACTCGGTACACGGTACACAAACCAAACTCATATTTGTATACCGTGTACCAACCAAAATGCATAATGCATGCGGTAGTACCGTACCAAACTTTCGTTATACCGAAGGTCGGTATACCAAAAATTTTGGTTAGTTGGTACATTTTTGTACGAAATAGAGTAGGCCGTGGTTTGGTTAAGACTTATGAGGGGATTTCTTCCTAACTTTCCCAACATCCGAGTTATAAGGGAACTTAGTTTGTGATTGACGAGTTAGGTTTTAATTGTTGAGGTAGAGATAATATATACACTTCTTTTCTTATCAATTTTTTTTTTTGATGAGGTAGAGAAACCAATACGAGGATACATATTAGGGCATTAAAGGAAAAGCATGCGAAGTCAAAGACATTTTTAAAATTTTTGTAAATCCATTTATATGAAACAAACTAGGATACGGTTTACGTATATACGTGTCGCGTAAATAAGTAAACCAACATTTAAGGTGTAGTACTGAAATCATAAAATGTGCTTTGAGAACCATAAGCGAGAATAAAGAGTATCTATGAAAATCACAAAAATAATTGATAAAGAGCTAAAGAAAAAAACGAATAATGCGTAATCTAAATGGTGGTAATAATTAATTTAAAAACGTAATATTCGATTACAAACAAATAAGTAAGAAAAGCTGTGGATGAAATAATTTAGGAACATCTAGTTCTAGATCTCATTTTGGGGCGATTGACGGCATCGCGGACGGTGATTATGTCGCCTACGTTTGAGCGCACGAAATCAATCACTGGCACCCTAGATGCACCTTATATGAAACAAATTAGGATACGGTTTATGTATCCTAGTTTGTTACATATTTAGTAATATTAACGAATAGAAGAAAACATATGCCACTATAAAGAAAACGATAAATAACCGTACTTTCCTTAATCAAATATGTAACATGTTATATTTAATAAAAATTAAAATAAAAATATACATATATGTATATATATAAATATCATTATTGTCTATTAAAATTGCTTGAATTGTCGATAGTTGAAATATTTCGGTTGCATTAATCCTATTGTTCTAGAGTGTATACTAGACATATATGGTTGATTACAGCATCGATTATAATCGACAGTGTAATATTGACCTAGTCTACGTCGTGCACTTGGAGACCGTGGGGTTATCTTTGTCAAAATTTCTTGATTTTCGATTATAAAGCAAGTAGACAAAGTGATATTTGCAATTCATGCGTGTATTTCGGGATGGGATAGAAGCCAACCCCACTACTATCACGTACAACCACTACCGTGGGGTTATCTTTGGAGTGGAAAATCTCAAGTTTTTGCACAAGCGTTAGGCCCAAAGATTGAAACTTTGATTAATTATTATAATAATAAATCTACTTTCAAAGTTTCAATCTTTGGGCCAAATGCTGTGCAAACTTGATATTTTCCACCCCACTACTATCACGTACAACCACTACCATGGGGTTATCTTTGGAGTGGAAAATCTCAAGTTTTTGCACAAGCGTTAGGCCCCGAAGGTGAAACTTTGATTAATTATTATAATAATAAATCTACTTTCAAAGTTTCAATCTTTGGGCCAAATGCTGTGCAAACTTGATATTTTCCACCCCACTCTATCACGTACAACCACTACCATGGGGTTATCTTTGGAGTGGAAAATCTCAAGTTTTTGCACAAGCATTAGGTCAGATTGAAACTTTGAAAGTAGATTTAGCAATTAATCGAAAACAAGAAAATCTGACTTCGGTTTGTAGAAGATACAAAAGCTGCGGTTGGGGATTTTCTTGTTTTGATTAATTATAATAGTAAATCTACTTTTAAAGTTTCAATCTTTGGGCCAAATCTTGTGCAATAGACTGATATTTTCCATTGGTGTAACATGTTATATTTAGTAAATATAACATGTTACATATTTAGTAAACATAACATGTTACATATGCAACAATTAGATAAGTTACTAAATATCTAATTTTCAAGTCTTTTAAAGTCGAAAGGGGAGGAAGGGGGTGAATGTATCAATAATGTAACATATTCAACCGCACACTACCTTAGTATGGTTCTAGATCCCATTTTGGGGCGATTGACGGCATCGCGAACGGTGATGTAATATCGCCTACGTTTGAGCGCTGATATCAATCTGGCACCCTAGATGCACCTTAGGGTATTGTGGTTGGTGGTTAACATCTTAAAATATAAATAAGATGAGAGCCTTTCTCACCGCGGCTATCAAAATCCGTCCATCTTTGATCCAAGAAATATAGAGCAAATAAGTTCTTGTCGGTTTGAGCAAAGGATTTTACGTTTAATAAGAGTTTTCCGGTTTCATTTGTCCTCTTCTCTCTAAGGATCTCAAACATCACGGCCATGTTCTTGTCGATTATCTGTTTTACTCTTGGCTTTGGTGTTATACGGTCACAAGTAAAAACAAGGTAACAGGTATAACACCGGTGAAGAAAAAACAAACTTTCCTCCAATTTTTAATCTCCACCTTCCATTTACTCGAGATCTGATTGCAGAATCTTTCTCATGAGCTTGAAAGGCGGCGGTGTTGCCCTCAATCTCACGGTTGCTTCGCATGTGCAACCGTGAGATTGAACAACACCGCCGGCTTTCGAGCTCATGAGGAAGATCCTGCAATCAGATCTTGGGTAAATGGAAGGTGAAGATTGAATTGGAGGAAAGATTGTTTTCTCTTCAGCGGTGTTATCTTTGTTACCTTGTTTTACTGATATATCACCGATGAAGAGTAAAACGCTATCAGTATGGCTGTGATCTTTGAATTCTTAGAGAGGAGAACGATGGCTGAAAACCTATATTAAGCAGAAAATCCTTTGCTCAAGCTGACAAATTTATTTGCTCTATCTTTCTTGTTCTAAGCTGAGATAGGGTTTTGATAGTTGTGGATGATAACGACTCTCATCTTGTTTATAAATGTTAATTTAATTCATCGTTGTAAAATTATATATTTTACAACAAAGAATTAAATATTAATATTTAAAATTATTCACAATAGTAATCACGCATTTCGGGATGGGATAGGTTTATCAAACATGCACTTAAAGGACGAGTAGGTGGTTAGGTAGGGACACCATTATCCTTTAGTTTAGTTTGAACTAGAGCTCAAGATTTGTTGATACAATTATTCACAATATTAATAGGTAAAAAGTCCCAGCGGCCCCAATTTAAGGCGGCATGGAGCATTCTGATGGAGAAATTGTTTCCCGCGAGTTTCAATTTCAACAAGACATTCTTGAACTCACGCGCTTTCACCAAAAACAACAGGAAACTTATTGACGGGAGGTATAGCATGCCATGCATCTGGTCTCTAAAAGATTGGAAGATTGATTGGGATGCGCTCAGAGGCGCTTCGTGCTTTTGGGATTCGGAGCGACATGTGTTCACCCTATCGTACAACGATGCGGGTGCCAACGATGGAGGATTTTCGAGCAGCGGCGGGTGTGGGTGAGTCGAGGGCTGTGGCATTTCCTCGAGACAGGACGATCGATTCTGGAGCAACTATCGAATTCTTGGGATTATCGGCGGGTAGGTATCGGGCATTGTCGTTGACGATAGATTCATAGACTTGACTCATATAGCCGAGATTGAGTCGGACCGGCCCGGTTGTTTGATCTATCCACTTCCTTAGATATATTCATGTTGCTCATTACATCTGCCTACTTACTGCGGCTACATCGGAGTGTGTCCGGCTACGGCTGTTAGAGATCATCGAGCGGGCGAGAGGTGATCGAGGAGTTGACATCCGGCATATTCAATGCGAGTCGGAGCGATGGACATCATTCCACTTTGTTGCTAGCGGAGACATACCACGGCATTGATAGATTAGCCGGAGGATCAGTACGTAGGTTCGAGCGGCCCAGTTACTATCATTGTGGGTGTATGAGAGATTTCGCTTGATCTCGCCCTTGCCCGGAGGGCGAGACGGCATTACCTTGGGTGGCCGGACGGCGCGAGGATATTGAGGGATGCCGCTGCGAGAGTTGGCATAGGAGGTTGGCCTTGGCCGATATGAGACCGCAAACCTGAACTATTGGATTCCGGCATGGGGATTGCGGACTATGAGAGATATTCGGGGCGGGTCGATTATTGTCCGACTTAGGGACTACATGTATCATCCTTTTTGCATTCCATCTCTAGTGAGCGAGACAGTACGGATACCGCGACGAGACCATTCGGACTTTGAGAGAAGCGATTGACGACTAATACAATGCCGATGATTATGGCCGAGCCTCGAGACTACACATTTCTTTGGCGAGCATTTCTAGAGGGCTTTCTTCGATACGACCACTACTCCGTCATACTAGAGGTAGCACATTTCGACCACCGAGTATCGACATGGTACGAGGAGCGGCAAGGTCTGTACGGTGATGATAGAGGCTCGGCACGCCGAGAGTGTTTTGGGGCGAGACTATTCTTCAGTAGGACATTAAGAGGCATGGAGGCCAAGAGCAACCACGATGAAATCATGGCGACATTGCGGCGAGATTATGAGAGACGGGAGATTCGGAGAGGCTGCTTTGAGAAATGATCCCGAAGTGATAGCTCGCGAGGAGGCCTTGAGGCGGGGAAGAAGCGATGCGAGAGCTACCGGGCGATTGATCCACCGGCTCACACGATACGAGCCGGGACGAGTCGGCCCGGCTTTTCAACATACCTAGACCAAAGACCTCCCGGGGACCGAGGCGGAGGAAGAGTAGAGATTCGAGTTCGGGAGCGGGAACGAGTTCCTAGACACTTTAAGAAGACTGTTAATATATTGTTAAATATGAGTTAGAAGCTTTATATTTATTTTAAGAAGATACGTGTTTGCTTTTAAGTTTGTAATTCAAATTTAGGGAATGATAATACGTTAATTACTTCTAAAGCTGTTAATATATTATGAAATCCAATAATTATTAACATCCCGATTTTGTTTCATCCGTCGATTAAATTGAGTGTACGTATAATATATGGATTGCAATGCGGGAGTGATGTACATTAACGATGATCGTAGTTGGATGTATAAGCGGAAGTTGCCGAATCAACGCGGTATCAATCTGAGTTTTATAGAGGGTTGAAGGGGTTTGTTGAATTTGCTCAATTAAATAAAACCGGTCACATGGATAAGGATGGTAAGATTAGGTGTCCATGCGACAAGTGTTGTAATGTCAAGTATCTAAGCTTGATCGAGACTCGAAACATCTTTTGCGTAACGGGTTTGAAGTTGGGTACAAACGGTGGACCCGTCATGGTGAGCGAGATTGCGCACAAATGTTGCGAATAATCCCAGAGAATATTCATGTACCTCCCGAACCCGAACCTATTATTCGGGACAATGAAGAACCACCTTTGAATATGGAAGATATGGTTAGGGATGCGGCCGGTCCTTCCTTCGATTGGTCGAGAGAACCAACGGCAGAACCAACCCCTGCGGCCAAGAAATTTATTGATGCTATGGACTCTGCAAAGAAGGTCTATCCGAGGTTGCGAGATCGGTGTGTTGGAGGCGTGTGGTGAGCTCCTTAACATAAAGGGCGGTGCAATATTAGCCGATGCGCTATAATCGTATCATGAAAGCAATTAAGCGGATGTTGCCGAAAGAGAATAAGATGGTTACAAACTTTTATGAGACAAAGAAGTTGGTTGGGCGAGATTGGGCTATGTTATGAAAAGATTGATGCGTGTAAGAATGGCGCATGCTATTCTACAAGGAAGATTCACGAGAAGACGAGTGTTCAATTTGCGGACAAAGTAGATATAAGCCAAGTCGGAGGGAGTTCAAAACACAAGAAAAACAGACCACATGCGGTTGCGTTACATGCCGTTGATTCCAAGCTGCAACGCCTCTACGCGTCTAAATCTCTGCGAGAGGCAATGCGTTGGCATAAGGAAAGTTTGCGTGAAGATGGTGTGTTGATTCATCCCGGTGATGGGGAGGCATGGAAACACTTTGATGAGACTTATCGACTTTGCGTACGAAGCAAGAAATATACGGTTATGCATACGCTCACGATGGTTTCAATCCGTTTGGTCATGGGCAAAATCTTACTCTTGTTGGCGGTTATAGCCACTGTCTACAATCTTCCGCCCTGGTTGTGTATGAGTGATCCCTACATGTTCTTGTCGTTATTCATCCCGGCCCAAACAGCCACAGGAGGAACATTGACGTCTATCTCCGACCTTTGATGGACGAATTGAAGCGGCTTTGGGAGGATGGGGTCGAAACGTGGGATGCTTTCAAGCGAGAGAATTTCGGCATGAAGGCTGCGTTGATGTGGACGATTAATGACTTCCCTGCATATGGGATGTTATCGGGTTGGAGCACCCACGGGAAGTTGGCTGTCCGTATTGTATGAGTGACACAAAGTCTTTCACGCTCACGCACTCTGGAAAACCATGTTGGTTCGATTGCCATAGACAATTTCTTCCGGAGGACCACCCATTCGGGACCCGGAAGAATGCGTTTAAAAAGAACAAGATTGACCATGATGAGGCCCCGATTCGTTTAAGTGGTGACACGGTCTATGAGGAGGTATCTAGATTGCCCGATCCTCGGTGGGGAAAAAGTTTTCGAAGACCAAAATACAAGGGTTTGGGACTACCCATGCTGGATCAAGAGGAGTATATTTTGGGAGGCTGCCATCTTGGAAAACAAATCTCATTCGACATAACCTTGACGTGATGCACATTGAGAAGAATGTATTCGATAATGTTTTTAACACGTTGATGGATTTCAAGAGAACAACTAAAGACAATGAAAAAGCTCGAAAGGACCTTAAGGAAATATGTAGGCGGCCGGCCTTAGACTTGGTATACGACGTCAATGGTAAACCCGGTTAGACCGATGGCTCAATACGTGCTTACTGAAAGGAAAAGAGGCTCCTCCTCTGAAATGGCTCAAGGAGTTAAGGCTTCCGAGATGGTTACGCGTCTAACATTGGTAAGCTGTGTCAATGTAGAGGAGGGGAAAGTGCGGGGTTTGAAGAGTCACGATTGCCACGTTTCTTTGGATAGGCTACTTCCGATTGCTCTCGGGGGTCTCTTGCACGACAATATGCGGGTGGCGTTAACGAGTTAAGTGAGTTTTTCCGAGCGTTAACATCGACCACACTGCGTGTTGATCACATGAAAAAGCTTGAGGAGAGCATCGTAGTGACTTTGTGCAAACTTGAGAAGATATTTCCTCCTTCATTCTTTGATTCTATGGAGCATTTACCGGTCCACTTGGCATACGAAGCTAGAGTCGGTGGTCCGGTTCAATACGAGATGGATGTATCCATTTGAGAGGTAATTGAATTTATTCTATTTCTAAATAATTTGAGCGTTAACAATATACCTTCTTTAACATTATTTATGTTTTAATCTACGAATGACTTTTAGGTATCTAGGCCAATTGAAAAGGAAGATGAGCAATAGGGCCGTAGTCGAGGCCTCAATTTGTTTGTTATCATAGATGAGATTGTTGCCTTTGTCGGAACATATTTTCCTCGATGTTGATACGAGATTGACTAGGGTTGGCCGCAATTACGATGGTGGTTTTCCGTCTAAGGGAAACATCTACTGTATTTTCATCCCACTGGTCGGTTCCTCGGCAAACGGGTTGGTACGCGTACGTTAACCGCTAAAGAGTTTGCCGCGGTCGAAACGTATGTTCTTCTTAAGCTGCGACGAGGTTGGGGAATATATCAAGTAAGTCATTGATGTTATGTTTACGCCTCGTCGATTAAATTATGCATGTTTAATTACTGCATATGAAATGCCTTGTTTAACCCTATTGCGAGAATGTTTGAAGATTTAGCTCGGGATTTATCTCCCGAGAACTCATCGCAACTAGGACGAGAAGAGAATTTCCAAGCGGCTAAGGAAATATGTAAATATTTCGTTTCATTCAAATTTATTCTATACACTTCTTTAAACATTCAATCTTAAAATTGTATTAAATTGGTTACAATATTGTCTTATAGATAATTTGAACATCCGGGTGATGCCAAGGCTGCGAGGTTAAGACATTTAGCATCATCTCCGTACTTGAACGTTCATTTATACAACGGTTATTTCGTGAATGGCTATGTGTTTCATACCAAAGCTTACGGGGCTCTAAATTGACGTGGAATAGCGGTGTGAAGCTTATAGGGAATGATTATTATGGCGTCTGAAAGAAGTAGTCGAGGTGGAGTATTTGGGTAGAAACAAAGGTGTTGTCTTGTTCAATTGTGATTGGCGGGATCTTTGTGCGAGGTGTTAAGAAGCACCCCATATTTGACCTCGTCGATGTAAAGGACTCGTCCAGACATAATGGCGACGACGTCTTCATCTTAGCATCTCGAAGCACAACGGTATACATGACTCCCTACCCTCGTCCGCGACCCGACGGATTGTGGGGCTGTTTGGATGACCAAGGCTAGGAGCATGATTGACAACCTACCCTCGTCGACAACTACTGAGTCGTCATTAGAAGCACCCTATCAAGAGGATGAAATGCCGGTGCCACCTAACGTTTCATCGGCTAATCATCCATTAGATGATGTCACTCATATTCCTCGAAAATGTTGATGAACCCGAGGAGGATATCTTACCGGTGAATTTGCCAACTCCCCGCCTCGTTCGGGTCATCTCGCACATTGATATTGATGAATCGAGAGGAAGAGGAAGAGGAAGAGGAAGAGGAAGAGGAAGAGGAAGAGGAACCGAGTTTGATTCATCGAGTCAGAAGACGAAGATGAAGAACTCGAGTTTTGTAGTAATTCGAGTCCGAGTGATGATGATGGGGACGAAGATTAATAATAGTTTAAAGTTTAAAATTGTATTGTGAATGCTTTAGATTATTAGAACTTTAAAGTTTTATATGTATTGTGAATGCTTTAGATTATTAGAACTTTAAAGTTTCATATGTATTGTGAATGCTTTAGATTATTTTTAATATCCGTCGTTTTATATATATTGTGAATGCTTTAGATTATTAGAACTTTAAAGTTTTATATGTATTGTGAATGCTTTATATTATTAATAGTTTAAAGTTTTATATGTATTGTGAATGCTTTAGATTATTAGAACTTTAAAGTTTTAGATGTATTGTGAATATATTGTTTCCTATTGTTAAAGTTGTAAATTTTAATATTTTTCTTGTATGTCTGAGATGAGTTCTAGTAGAAAGGGCAAGGGTAAGAGGACCAAGCCCATTTACACTTTGATTCTTGGGGCCTTGACCGTCCCGATCCGGTAGCGATGGTGTTGACCCCTCACTCGGTAGTACTAGCTCCACCTCTGGGGCCGGTACTCGGACTACCGTAGATTACGAGGGGAGGATATATGTCGGATCTCGGCACTTTATGACCGATAAGTAACTCTTCATTAATTTGATATAAGTTGGTTCCTTTTTGCTTTATATATAATTCATTATTTAAGTTAAAATGTTATTGTATAAATATACTTGGCGAGGTGGGTAGGTGGATACCCCACCACCGGCACTAAGATCGGGCAATGCGGCGGTCTCGAAAAATGGCCAGGAGTTTTGGCCCAAGCTGGAAAAAATTGCCACGAGAGGCGAGAAGGAGGATGCGTGGGATGAGTTTAAGGTAATGTGTTAATGGTTTTTATTTAAAACTTAAATGTTAGTTTGTTATTAAAATGTTATAATTAATAATGATTATACTCTTTTAGTTTTGTAATGTTATCATTATATGTTGTAGGCTAAATATTATTGGGATCCAGGACATCGGCGGCGACGGCTAGATATGTTTTCTTTGGGGAGGCTCACAAGGTGTTTAAGGATTTTATTTGTAACATATTTATCTATCCTTAATTAGTTTAATTAACAATGATTATACTCTTTTAATTTTATAATGTCATCATTATATGTTTACAAGATATTCATATTTTTATAGGTACCACGAAGAGAAATTATTATCTTGCTCGGCTCGCGGCGGGACAACGGCCCTTGTGTCCTACTTTTATGACCGATTGAGGTGTTTGGTCAATTTTGCGAATATTGGGGGTCGCTGCGGCGGGCGTATCCGAACAGGCCAAGGCCAATAGAAGCGGGCTCCTCGGGGTCGGCGGCGTTGCATACGGGGGACGCTCACGGTCGCCGAGCATCACGACCGCATGGTATGTATGTTAATTTAAATGTAGTAGTGTATGGATGCTTTTAAATAGGTTTATGTACGTATGTTAGGCGGGAGCCAATGTTGATGCTATGAAATCCATAGTTTTAGTGTAAATGTAGTGTATGCATGCTTTTAAATCGGTTTAAATGTTGCATTTATATATACAATTTCAAAGTAATAATCTCGCTTATTTTATTTATAGGAAAGGGAGTATGGTCCGAATATCACTTTTGTGGATGTTTACGCTAGCACCCATATTCGGAATTCTACGGCGCCCGATCAACCTCCGCAATGGGTTGACGATCGATGCTCTTTGCCTTTGTAAGTAAACTACCATTAAATGACTTGATTTTGAATATGTAAATTTATTTATGTACCTTACATTGTGTATATGATTATAATTGTTTGTTTTATTTTTCAGTGCATATCAAGCCGCCGTTGTTCCTCGAAGGAACGCCTCCGGCGAGCCCGTCCCCTTCGTGCACGATGTTTGGCGGGAGGTCACCTCTCGGGGACATCCAAGGAGAGGAGCCCGAGTGTTAGGGATGGGGATTACGGGCGGCAATGCCCGTCGGCGTCGGCCTGGCCGTCGGAGAAATGTTGCCCGGCCCATGTTTCATGATCCGAGGGTCGACACTGCGGAGGCTGCGTTGGAGGAGGAGAGACGCGGCGGGCAAAGCTTGCGGATGCTTTGGCGATTCGGTTGCGGATGCGGGAGGAGAACGATCGACGTCATGCGAGACTCAAAGACAATTGGCGGCGGTGATGGCTCGTCTCGGCCGGACTCCCGGGGTAATTCCAGGCGTCCCCAGGTTGATTGCGGACTTTTTAGACATTGTTGTATTAATTTATACTTGTTTGTAAACATTTGAGACATTTGGTACCCGTGGGAGCCCCTCCCCGCCTCTCTCCCCTCCCGCTCCACCCCTCTCCCCCTCCCCGCTCTCCACCCCTCTCCCCCTCTCCCCCCTTCCCCCTTCCCCCTCTCCCCCTATCCCCCTATCCCCCTCCCTCTCCCCCTCCCGAATTGGTACGGTGGTATTTAGTTTTTATTTGAGTACTATTTGGTATTTGAATTTTAGTTTTTATAGTTTTAGTTTTATAAATTGAAATGTTATATCGGTACAAAAAATTTTGGTTTTTTGATATTTTAAAATATTTTTTTAATTTATTTCGGAATCGGCGACGGAATTTTCCGTCATTTGAAATTATCTTTGAAAGAAAAATTAATTAAATAAATTAATTTCGGCGACGGAAATTTCCGTCATTGTAATAAAATTAATTTAATTAAATTAATTTCGACGGAATTTCCGCCGCTATAATCATTTAATTTTTATTTAATTTTTGATTTCGGCGTGGAAAATTCCGTCGTGTAATAAAATTTAAATTAAAATTAAATAATTTCAGCGACGGTATTTTCCGCCGCTGAAATAATTTAATTTCAATTTAAATTTTATTACAGCGACGGAAATTTCCGCCGCTGAAATTAATTTAATTAAATTAATTTTTATTACAGCGACGGAAATTTCCGCCGCTGAAATGAATATTTAATTAAATTAAATTAATATAGCGGCGGAAATTTCCGTCATTTGTAACCATTAATTCACCGGCGGAATTAAATTCCGTCGGTAAAAGAAAAAAATAGCGGCGGAAATTGACCCGCCGGAGCACTGCGACGGGCTGGTAGCGGCGGACCACCGACGGAATTATTCCGTCGCTGATTATTTTTAGCGACGGAAATTTAATTTTAGCGACGGAAATTTCCGTCGCTAAACGACCTTTTTCTGATAGTGAAGTATCTATCGACTGAATTATGTTTTAGGGTTAAAACTGAAAATTAAGCTCCAAACGTGACGTTAAGAGGATGGTGGCATGCACAGACTTGGATTTATTCCACAAGCAATGTCCAAATTATGACTATTAGGTCAAATATTCATAGTTGGACTATATTCCCTTCATTTTATAATGTAACTTATTGGGCAAGTATACACACTTGGTCAGCCGTCATCCCTTGGTGTTGGTAATTCTGGTCAATTAGATTACTTGTGACCTTGCATGGGTCAAGTCAAAGTCAACCCACTCGGGGACAACTTGGTCAAACAACATGAAACATTCTTCCTTGGAACACTTCCAGGAACATGGAATGAAGCTCAAAGTGTTCATATAAATATGAGATTTGAGCAACAAAACATTCTCATTACCAATCAAATAAATCGTTATTTAGCGTATTCCCAACAAACAATTCCCTCAAAATTAAAAAAAAAAATTGTGCAAAGTCTTCATTCAAATGGCATTCCTCTTTGGTTGCTTCTCTAATTCTAGCAGGGTTTCGCGTTCATCCCGAACTTCAATCAGCAAAGCTAAAATCATTTCTGAGACCGAATTGAAGATGAAAAAGCCGAACAACAACAAGAAGAAGAAGAGCAGTAGTGCATCTGCTCATAATCCAATGATCTACTTCCGGCCCACAGACACGTTATAGTTCTATGTACGTACGTGAAACATCCACGCCCACAAGCTAAGTGGAACATCAACATTCTTTCGTTTATTTCATTTGTGATTCATTATCCTTATAAATTCGCATTATAGTTGACTACTTAACTAACAAGGTTACATTAGCTATTCCTGTTGTATTCCTTTGCTATGACTTTTCAAAGTATTTTCTTTTGTTCATTTGTTGTTCATTCTGAGTACATTACACACTTCCCTAATTTCACCTAGTTTTCCTTCCCTTATGCTAAATTATAAATGTGCATGTTCCTTTTTGAAGTTTTCAAAATGGCATTCTTCTTAAACCAATAAACCCCTTTAATTGCTTCTCTGGTTCCAAGCCAAACTGAGAATACTTCTGAACCAATGACCTACTTCCCCATTGGATCGCAACTTTCTCGCTTATACTAGCATCATTGTCATTTGCTATACTATCAGATGCACCGGCTCGAGCAAATTTAAGAACTTTTTGGTCATTCGTTTTGTGACGGAGGGAGCAGTACAGGATATCAATCAAACTTTCCTTTGGAGTTGGCAATGTAGTATAAGGCTCCGTTTGTTTCGCGTAAAACATTTTCCGGAAAATGTTTTCATGTAAAATGATTTCATGTAAAAAGGTTTCCTTGTAAAATGTTTTCATGTAAAAAGATTTCCATGTAAAATGTTTTCTTGTAAAATATCATGGTCTTGTTTTCAGTTGTTTGGCAAATTTGACGAAAATATTTTCCGGAAATGTCACTTTTTTTTTTTATTAATTTAAATCAACTTTGGAAGCCGCCCCACCCACCCCCTGCCTACCCCACCCCCCAATTTTTTTTTTTAATTTTTTAATAAAAAAAAATTATTTTGGGGGGTGGGTGGGGCGATTTCAAAAAATAAAATTTTTTTTTTTTTTTTTTGGTGGGGGGTGGGGTAGGCTGGGGGTGGGTGGGGCGGTTTCCAAAAAAATTTTTTTTTTTTTTTTTTGGGGGAAATTGGGAGGTAGGCGGGGGGTGGGTGGGCGGTTTCCCAAAAAAATTTTTTTGGGGTGGGAGTAGAGCGGGGGTGGGTGGGGCGGTTTCCAAAAAATAAAAAAAAAAAAATTTGGGGGGTGGGGTAGGCGGGGGTGGGTGGGGCGGTTTCCAAAAAAAAAAAATAAAAAATTTTTTTTTTTTTTTTTTTTGAGAGGAGTAGGGTGGTGGGGTAGGCGGGGGGTGGGTGGGCGGTTTCCAAAAAAATTTTTTTTTTGGGGTGGGGGTGGGGGGTGGGTAGGGGTGGGGTAGGCGGGGGTGGGTGGGGCGGTTTCCAAAAAATAAAAAAAAAATTGGGGGTGGGGGGGGTAGGCGGGGTGGGTGGGGCGGTTTCCAAAAAAAAATATTTTTTTTTTTTTTTTGGGGTGGGGTAGGCGGGGAGGGGGTGGGGCGATTTCCAAAAAAAAATTTTTTTTTTTGGGGGTGGGGTGGGGTGGGTGGGTGGGTGGGGCGATTAAATTTTTTTAATTATTATTATTATTATGTTGTACCGAGCGTAATATGAGCTGTACATTAAGGCCAAGAACAAGAGTTGTAAAATGATTTACGAATTTGAAATTGGTAAATCATTTTACAAAGAAAACCTCCTTTTTTTACATCCTTGTAAAATGTTTTACATTTGACTTTCTTTTACAAGTGGTTACCAAACACTCGAAAGTAGGTAAAACATTTTTCGAAAAACATTTTACTTGAAACAAACACCCGAAAACAAGGAAAACATTTTCCGGAAAATGTTTTACATGAAACAAACGGAGCCTAAGTGTTAAAATGTGGAGAGGAGTAGGATTATAATTTCTATATTATTTCACTCTCATCTTTTACAATTGTCCTAAACACCTATTTATACTACTTTTAGAGTCCTAATTCTAATAGGAGATACAATCCTATATATACATAATAATCCTTCTTTGACTAGGATTTTATTTTAGCTATGTATTCTACTTTCCTACTTAATTAAGGAGTCTTCCTAAAATACGAAGCTAACATTAGGAAACAAGTATTTTCTTGCAAACTCGGTCCGCTCCATCGGTCTAGATCCGTTTCACTCGGTCCGATCCATGTCGCTCCACCATATTCTCCAACTCCCCCCCTCAAGTTGGAGGATCTACAACGTAGATACCCAACATGCCAAATAAAAATTAAAACGTTTTAAAAAAAATTATTTCACTTCGACATGCGACATCTGCGTCAAGTTCTTCCTTTTCGTGTTGCGGTTCAAGCAACCTCGGGTTCGTCTTTTTTTTTTTTTTTTTCAACAACAACAAAAATTTGTTCCAATATACGAAGAGTCATCTACATCGGGTCTTCTTTCTTCAATTACATTGCACAATTTGTGCTCGCACATATCTTCTTTTCTTCAATCTCCCTTTTTAGAGTGAACGACACTCGATCATCGTTTTTATAGTGAACGACACTCAATCATCGTTTTTATAGTGGACGACACTCGATTATCGTTTTTATAGTGGACGACACTCGATTATCGTTTTTATAGTGAACGACACTCAATCATCGTTTTTATAGTGGACGACACTCGATTATCGTTTTTATAGTGGACGACACTCGATTATCGTTTTTATAGTGAACGACACTCAATCATCGTTTTTATAGTGGACGACACTCAATCATCGTTTTTATAGTGAACGACACTCGATTATCGTTTTTATAGTGGACGACACTCGATTATCGTTTTTATAGTGAACGACACTCAATCAATGTTTTTATAGTGAACGACACTCAATTTTTTTTTTTTATTATTTTTTTTCAAGGGATAGTGAAGTTGGTATAATCAAAGGGATAAAGCAACAATCGGAACCCTAGGTTTTAGGAATTCGTTGCGGAAGCGGGTGGGTAATCATGGAGGAGACATTAAAGATAAAAAATTTTAAGAAAGAAAAAAAAAATTCGAAGGGGAAAAATTTGAGCCGAGGGGGGTTTAATTACAAAAGAAAAAAAATTGGGTCGTAAGGTTTATTGGTGGATGGCTGTCAACCGGGAGATTGCTTCTGTTTTACCATTCTGGTCATGGTTCACGGCAAAGGCACTCATATTGGTGATGGAAGGCTAGAGCAGAAAGATTTGGAACAACACGATGCATTGCCTAGTGATGAGGATTAGAAGAAGGCTAGGCATGCTAGGTTTGCACCAGTTTCTAGTACTATTATTGATTCAGCGGAAGAACAGAAAAAGAAAGCAAGGGCACTCAGGTTCTCAGAATCGCAAGTTAATGGCAAAGGAACTATGACGGTGATGTGGTTTGGGGCGTCTTAAGGTTTTGCCGCTAGGGTTTTGGCGGAAAAGTCCTTCTATGGATACCAGGGGCGGAGCCAGGGGGGGCATGGGGGGCACTCGCCCCCCCCAGCGGCGGAAATGCAGTGGAAAAAAAATTTTTTTTGCCCCCCCCATATTTTTTTTATATATGTATATATATAATTAACTTCGATTTTAACACCAGTGAGTGTTGTGGTTCAGTGGTAGAAGGGGTGAAGTTAAAGCCTTTGGTGTTTTCTTTCAAATCCATGTTTGAACCCTGCTACCTACATTTTCAATTCATTTTATTTGTCCTCCATCTTTGCTATTATCTCTTTCTCTCCATCCATTTCTTTTTCTTAACAGTTTTGTTTTTCTCTTTCTCCTAATTTCCTTACATTTTTTCAATCTTAATTAATTAGTTAGGCTTTTCCCGTTTCTTAATTTTTTACATTTTTAACTAAAATACATTGTATTTCATGGATCCGACCCATTTTTTACTTGTCCGACCCGAAAAATTTTTTTCGGGGGCGCTGCCCCCGAACCCCCGTGAAATCTTGCCCCCCCCTCGAGCAATTCCTGGCTCCGCCCCTGATGGATACCATGTTAAAATGTGGAGAGGAGTAGGATTATAATTTCTATATTATTTCACTCTCATCTTTTACAATTGTCCTAAACACCTATTTATACTACTTTTAGAGTCCTAATTCTAATAGGAGATACAATCCTATATATACATAATAATCCTTCTTTGACTAGGATTTTATTTTAGCTATGTATTCTACTTTCCTACTTAATTAAGGAGTCTTCCTAAAATACGAAGCTAACATTAAGAAACAAGTATTTTCTTGCAAACTCGGTCCGCTCCATCGGTCTAGATCCGTTTCACTCGATCCGATTCATGTCGCTCCACCATATTCTCCAACTATAAGTATATTGCTTTGCTGCTGAAGTTAAGTATTCCTGTTACTGTTCTCGGACACCCCTCTCACTTCAGAATTATAGTACTCGTATAATGCTTCAAATAATAAATTATAACAAAAAATCATATAACAAGGAACCATTGAATTACATGCACAAGATGTATAACTAAGTAGGTGAACTGAAAAAAACACGGAGTAATAGTCATCTGAAACGATCCTAAATAAAAATAATTGCAACGAGTTTGTATAAAAGAAAGGAAAAAAAAAAAAAACATTTATTTTGGGCGACATGAAATATTGTACTCCAACTAATAATGGATTTTAAAATTTATGTACAAGTAAATGTATTTATTCAAAAAATTCAAAAGATTATTGTAAAAAATATGCATTTAATCAAAGATAATGACATATATTTACCAAGCGAGTTACTTAATTGTTTCGCAAGGTTTATAACAGTAAATTAAAATTTACTGAGATTCAGTGCATGTAATTACCAAACAAGTTTATTAATAGCGCAACACACTACGAAAAAAAATCGTCATTGCCATGGACAAATTTTCTTGGCAATAGATACAAATTCCTTGGTAAACATACTTTAGTGAGGAAAAAGTTTCTTGGCAAACTTATGAAATTTCCTTGGCAAACGAGGCGTTGGTAATTTCGCTGAGGAATGTAATTCCTTGGCAATTTATCAAGGAAATTGTCATGGAATATGTCCTTTGTAATTTATCAAGGAAATTGTCAAGAAGTTTTTTCTTGATAATTACTGATTTATTATTCAAAAAAAAAATAGATGATTTTCCTTAGAAAATTTTGCCTACGAAATTACCGACGAATAATTTCCTTGGTATAAATAAAATATTATTTATATGATTAATATATTAAATATATTTGTATAATTAAATAAATATTTATTCAAAAATCATTTAAATTAGTAATTAAAAATATATTAAACATAATTAAAGAAATATGTATTTAAAATTATTAATGGATTATTTTTAAAATACCACCACCACCACCACCTTCAACCACCGTTAACCACCGTCAAACCATCGTCAACCACCTTCCACCACCTTCCACCGTCAACCACTACCAGAAAAACACACACATCAGTACACATGCACACAAACCAGATCTGGAAAAAGGGGAGCGGAGAATAACGACTGTGAGGCGGGGAGGGCAAGGAGGGGTGTGAGGTGACTGAGAGGAGGAGATGAGTTTGTTTGGCGATGATTTCGCCATCGTCATGCTCGCTGGAATTAATGAAGGTGGGGAAATTTGGCGGCCACTTGGAATGTACCGGGGGTGATGGTGGGATGAGGAAAGAGGGCGTGAGGCAGCCTTGAGAAGAGAGAGATGATAGAAAGAGAGAGGAGGGTGGGGTGTGGGCACCGGAGGGGGATAGTAGAGAGAGAAAGAGAGTGTGTGTGAGAGAGAGAGAGAGAGAGAGAGAGAGAGAGTGGGTGTGTGTGTGCGCGCTGCATTAGAGAGTGGAGATTTTTTTTTTAAAATATAGCTTTTTAAAATTTTATATATCAAAATAACATTTTCAAAAACTTAAGTACCAAAGTAGCACTTTTGACTTGAAATCCGAAATTGGTAATTCCGGATTATGAAATCCGGAATTACCAATTCCGGATTTGATTTTTTTTTTTTTTTTCAAAATTGAATTTTGAAAAATAATAATTCCGTAAATAGGGGGCGATCGCGCTCTAAAATAGAGCGATCGCTCACGTGTACTCCGGAGGTACCAATTCCGGATTCTATTTTAATTTTTTTTTTTTTCAAAATTGAATTTTGGAAAATAATAATTCCGTAAATAGGGGGCGATCGCACCCTAAAATAGAGCGATCGCTCAAGTGTACTCCGGAGGTACCAATTCCGGATTCTATTTTAATTTTTTTTTTTTTCCAAAAAAGAAATAAATCTGAATTGAATTAAGTAATGTTTTTTTTAAAAAAATTCAAATCCGGAAATGCTAATTCCGGATTTGCTTTACAAAACCCATCTTCCTCAGCAAATCTGTAAAGAAATCTGGCATTTTAAAAATTCATTGGAGAAGAAGGAGAAAAGAAGAAAGAAGAAGAAGAAAGTAGGTTAATTTTTTTCAAAAAATATTGAAAATTCAAGAAATTGATTAAGAAGTTCAAGAAGAAGAGGTGATTAAGAAGGTACATTTAATCCTCTTATATTTTGTTCGAAATTTAAATTTAGTATTTATTTAAATTTTTTTGTGAATGTAGTGATATTGTTAAATTAGATTTTTTATAATTTATTTTTCAATTTCTAGGAATAAATATGGCTGGAGTTCCACTTGTTTTCATGTGTTATTGGGAAGGAAATGATGAACACCCGTTTGAAGGTGAACATTTTGAAAGGGGACCAAAATGTGCACTTAGGGCTAAAACTCGGTGGAGTTACAAGAAGTTGATTAAAAAGTTAGCTAAGAAAATTGGGGTAGATCGAGTACATTTGTTCGGTTGCAAGTTATATGTAGATATCCTCATCTTGTTGCTCCGGGATTGCAAACTACATTCCATTTGTAATCGACAATGATATGGGTATGGAAGTCATGTTTGATGTTTCGCTCGGTTTGGTGGGTTGAGTAGCTTACAATTGTATGTTAAGATAAATTTAGTTGATAATGTGAATGTTGAGGAGTTTGAAACCTATGAGGAGCCATTACAAAATCGGTATGTTAATGACACGGATACCTTCCAGATGGGTTCTTTAAGCCGCTATAGTCGAGGAATCCGGAACAAGTACACAAACATATGTGGAAGAGGGAGAGGAAGAGGGAGAGGAAGAGGAAGAGGAAGAGGAAGAGGAAGAGGAAGAGGGGGAGGAAGAGAGCGAGGAAGAGGGAGGGGTGAGTGTGAGGAATTGTATAATGATGATGATAATGATTCGATTATGAAGAAAATATTGAGTTGCTTCTAAATGAAGATCGTGACGATGGATATGATGATTGCAGGTAGTCCTACCGATGTTAGCGAGAATGAGGGAGAAGATTTGGCGTTACATTTGGTTGCTTATGAAGAACCACAACATCATGTGCATGACAGAGTCGGGTATCAATTTTATCGTGATATTGGAGAAGGATCGGAGATATATGATGATAACCAATATGACTTTGCTGAATGGAATGTAGCACATCAGGACATTGCCAAAGTTATTCGCTTTTCAAAGAAGACAAATGTGCAAGATAAAATGAAGTTGTTTCATATTAAGAAAAATGCGCTTCAAGGTAAAACGAAGCACAACCCGAAAGTGGACTATTGAGTGTTTGATGAAAGATTTTCCGTGCAATTTTTATGTGAATGTGAGTTTGAAGAATGCCGGGTATTGGGAAATTACCAAATACGAGGGTCCTCATTCTTGTTTGGCAACTGAAATTAGCCAAAATCATCGAAACATGGATGCTAAGTTCATAGGGCGGGAAGTTTTGGAACTGGTTAAGGCCGATCCCGAGTTGAAGATTGTACTAGTGAAGGCGGAAATAAAGAAAGCCCATGGGAAGGAAGTTTCATATAGAAAGGCATGGTGTGGCTAACAAAAAGCTATTGCAGAGGCATATGGAGACTGGGAAGAATCTTACATAAGACCGCCACGTTTGTTAGATGCCATCCAAAAGTGGAACCCCGGGAACCATTGTGGAGCATTCTCGATCCTCCTCCTCCCGGTGCTTTAGGTATGTTTGATCGTGTGTTACGGGCATTTGGCACTTGTGTGGAAGCATTCACTCATTGTCGTCCCGTTATTTGTTGATGGCACATTCTGCATGGAAGATATAGAGGGGTTATTCTTATTGCGCTAGGTGTCGACGCAAATGATAGTCTACTTCCTCTCGCATTCGCTATTGTTGAAAAAGAGGACTATCGAAACCGGTGTTGGTTTCTCGCATCTTCTATGCAAACATATTGTTAAGGGTCGTGAAGTTTGCTTGATATCCGATCGGCATAATGGCATCCTTTGCACGGTTGGAGAGATTGCCACCGGCCACGAAATGTTATCCACAGATGGTGCATGTTGCACTTGCGAGCTAATTTTCTTAAAGCTCACAAGGGCGTTGGATTGAAAGATCTTTTTGGCGTGCCGTTAGCACCACCCAAGATAGAAAGCTTAAATGCTATCTCGAGGCAAATTCGTATCATCAACCCCGAGGCATATAAATGGTTTGAGAACTTGGATGCTAGAAAGTGGACAATGGCTCACGATGGTGGATATAGGTACGGCATTAAGACTACTAATTTGTCGGAAGTTTTTAATGGCGTTATGAAAGGAGCTCGGGAATGCCAATTTCGCGGTTGTTGAGACCTCATTCTATAGGTGTGTGGCATACTTTCAAGATAGACTCACTAAAGCAATTAGTGCTTTGGGGGAGATCCTAATGGCATCCCACCACCAAATGCCACGCTACGGTTCGGTGAGAGAATCCATCGAAGATACCTATACAACTTGGATAAGGTTGGGTTTCATCACGTCACAAGGTTTAACACTACGTCGTGGGTGTTTATAGTGTGACGACTGTGGTACGTGGTGACAAAGGTGGACACATTCAAGTTGTGAGATTGCGTGATCGAACATGCACTTGTGGCAAATGGATGCAATATCATTACCCTTGTTCGCATGTGCTTGCGTGTTTCAAATCGCAAAGTGTCGATGGTATGAGTTATATTCATCCTTTTTACAGCCTTGCCTCGTACTACAAGACGTGGAGTTGCTCTTTTCATCCAATCCATGACGAGGCCTATTGGAATGTAGATCATATTGTCCCTCTTGTCCGTCCCTCTTTTGTCAAATTTCAATCAGTTTTTTAACGTTTTTCGTTAGTTTTTTTAGAATTTCCATCAGTTTTTTAACGTTTTCAGTTAGTTTCTCAGAAGTCCAGTTAGTTTTTAACGTTTTTCAGTCAGTTTTTCAGAAAAATCAGTCCATGGCAAGCTTTCATGAAATTAAAATTAACAATAATAAAATAATAAGTTTTATAGAAAATTGACCACATCCCGGTCACGTAGGATACAAGTCAAGGATAATTGGACGGGGTAAATTCATCAGGGGGATGGCGAATCCTACTCCCTCTCCTCGGCATACGACGACCACCTGATATAGATTGTTGAGATGAGGATGAGGATGATCCGTCGGGACTTTCTGAAAACTGCACACTAGGCAAATGGAAACTAGGCCTAAATCCCGAATCCCGAATGTCCGTCAGGGCGTCGATTATAATTGCTAGAAGAAGGGAAGGAGCTGCGAGGCGGTTGCGTGAAATCAAACCGATTCATCAATTCGGTAAAAGAATTACCCGGTCCCGTCTCGGGTGAACTCGTCTCGACGAACTCAAACCGATGCATATCACCGTATTGATCCCGCATCTCGGGCTCATCCTGCACTGTTGGTATCCGCCACGCCTACGAACCCGATTCTCCCTGCGTGGCTCGTCTTCGGCGGTATGATCAACCGTTGGGGGGGAGCTTGGGCTTGCGATCGTTCTTTGCTCCCTAATATGTGTCGGTGTGTTAGTGACACATTGTTGAGTGTAATTCACCATGTCTTCCAAGGATGTGGCATTACAGCCGTATAAGTACATCCCTTGGAGACTTTGAATCTGTTCAAAACAATGATGTGCAATTAATTAATACGGAAAAATGATATTGTTTTTGTAAAATCATTGTATGTAATATATAACTTACCACACCCTCATAATTAACTGAACGTGGCCTGAACCCTAGTCCCTCCACATTAGACGAATTGTGGATGAGCGATCGAGTAATACGCCTATACCATGTCAAATAGGGGTGATGGTAGCTCATATCCACTTCACCAAACTCCCCATCAACGACATTAAACTCCCGTTCATTCCACCTTGCTATGTGCTGATCATGTTGTTGCATCCAGTTAACGCCTGACCGACCTTGCCGACTAATCCGATGCAAGTCCAAACTGGTGTCGCAGTCATCAGGCACACCTTGAACCATCCCAAATTGTCGCATTACGCGATCTGGAAAGTGCCATTCAACCCTCTCAAAGCAGATGAGGGGCACCTTCGCCCTCCATATAGCTTGGCCCTGAAGGCGAAATTGAATCGGCACACCGTTGTATGGCCGCCACACAACCCGATCATTCTCTAAATATGACAAGCTGGTCTCGATAGCCTTGCGGGTTATGGGCGATCCACGAAGTATACGACAAGGGACCCTTCCACCTACATATGGAACAATTGACATAAAAAATAATGAGTAAAAAAGCGATATATTACAAAGGATCGTTTACAAAATGAAGTAATTGAAATATACACGTAACCCACTGGTTGCAATCCAAGTAAGTGTTATTTCTTCATGTCTCCTAGGTTGTGTACACAACAACCTCTCCCATGCCCAAAGCTATAAAAAAAATTATCATTACGTACAAAACAGGTTAAGTCCACTAGCATAATGTAATCATATATAATAGACATACCTGTACAATGGTTAAGAAGTCACCACACCCTTTCGAATCGTGTTGAGATGCTACACACATCTCCCTATACAAGAAGGTCAACGCTCCACTACCCCAACTGTACAGACCAATATTATTTATATCCCTAAGAAGTGCGAGGTACATCAACTTCACTAGGTTATCAGACGAGACGGGCATAATGTATGACCCCAATAATAAGAAAATGTATGCTCGAGTATATGTCTCAATCATATGCTCGGACGCATTATTGGGAAGCTGTTCAAAATGAGGGAAGTGTCCTAGAACCCATCTCATTGATATCATTCCACCTCTTTTGATGTCTGCAGTTGAGGGTGCAACCCCAAATAAATCCTCAACAATCTCAACCCATGCCAAAGCACTCCTACTAGTTTCTGAACTAGTCATCGCCATTCCGTCTACAGGAAGACCACACAACATGCCAATATCCTCTAAGGTGATGGTCATCTCCCCTACAGGTAAGTGAAAAGTGTGGGTCTCTGGACGCCATCTTTCAATCAAAGCCTCAATTAAATGCCAATCATATTGTATATGACCTAATAAATACACTCCATAAAATCCAGTATTTATAAGCTTCTCTTCTATCCTCCAATCAACTCTAGGTGGAAGTACTGGACCACGCCTAGGTCTTAAATTGGGTAACTTTTGTCCCTCCCAAATATATTTAGATCTATGTGTATCCTGAGAAGTCAATACATGAGGATCGATTGGCCCAGGATCAATAAATTGTTATTGTACATGTTCATTCATCTGAAATAAAAAAATTTAATAGTAATTAAATTTAAATGGGACTTAATGTTTAATTCATTGACAATCAAAAATTAAGTACATAAATCATTTTAACAACAAAATATAAAAAATGCACAAATAAAAATTCTTAAAAAAATTTATATAGCTAAAATTAACAACTCAAAACAAATTAAAATAAGAAATATAACTAACCATTTTTAAGTACCAAGCTAACACTTTCTCTCACAACTCTTTAAACTTCAAGACTCTTCTCCTTAATTCTTTCTTTCTCTATCTCACTCTCTGCACTCCCTCCTTCTTCTTCCTTTCTTCCATTCCATGAACAATCAGAGTTAAAGCTAGGGGGAATTCAAAATTTGAATCCGAAAATGGCGGCCGGATTCAAATTAAAGCAAATCCGGAATTGACGGTGCCGGATTTTTTTGAAGATACGCGTCTAAGGAGCGATCGCCCCTTAAGTTGAGCGATCGCCCTCTCCTGTTTTCAGAATATATTTTTTTGTTTGCTTTATTTCTTTTTTGGAAAAAAAAAATTAAAATAGAATCCGGAATTGGTACCTCCGGAGTACACTTGAGCGATCGCTCTATTTTAGGGCGCGATCGCCCCCTATTTACGGAATTATTATTTTTCAAAATTCAATTTTGAAAAACAAAAAAAAAATAAAATAGAATCCGGAATTGGTACCTCCGGAGTACACGTGAGCGATCGCTCTATTTTAGAGCGCGATCGCCCCCTATTTACGGAATTATTATTTTCCAAAATTCAATTTTGAAAAACAAAAAAAAAAAAATCAAATCCGGAATTGGTAATTCCGGATTTCATAATCCGGAATTACCAATTCCGGATTTCAAGTCAAAAGTGCTACTTTGGTACTTAAGTTTTTGAAAATGTTATTTTGATATATAAAATTTAAAAAAGCTATATTTTAAAAAAAAAAATCGAGAGTGGAGGATAAAGAGAAAAGAATGTGAAATGTTTTTGTTTTGATGAATTTGGATCATTGAATGTTTATGATTAATGGTCCAGATTGATTAAGGGATCAATCCATGTGAACATTTGTAAGCCAATTAAATGAAAGGGTGTCATGTTTTTGCTAAATGAATTTGGACCATTGGATTCTATTGTTTGTGATGTATTTAATGGCTAAGATCTTGCTTGGTTAGTGAATATATGTGTTCTAATAATTTATTGACACCTCTTATGTTTATTTGTTTATCACAAAAATCTCTTAATGATCATAATAATTAGTAATATCAAAAATAATTTAAAATATAAAATAATATTATATAATAATAATAATAATAATAATAATAATAATAATAATAATAATAATGATAATAATAATTAAATAATAAATAATAATATACATGTTTTCTTGATGTTTATAATAATTAGTTAAATAATATTTAACAATAATAATAATTTAATCTTAACAAGAAATATTAATAATGCTTATTACTACATCCCAAATCTCATATACTTATACCCTAAACTCTAAACCCTAAATCATATACATATACCTTAAACCCTAAAAATATGATTTATTGATAATAAGTAATACTCCCTCCGTCCCATAGAACATTACCCCTTTTGCTATTTTGGGCGTCCCTCTTTAAAGTCCCACTTTCCTAAAAAGGAAACCTTAAATCACTATTCTCTCCACTCATTCTCTCTCCTACATTATTTTAATACTCACAACACCATTATAATTTACTATTCTCTCCACACATTCTCTCTCCTCCCACTCACAACACCTACTTTAATAACATTATTCCTTATTTTTCGTTCTCAATAGTAAACGTGTAATGTTCTATGGGACGGAGGGAGTATATAATTGGCATTTTTCATCTTTCCTTAAATCATACTCCATTTCTAACCTAAACCCTCATTTCTATATTATAATAATTAGTAAAAATAATATTATAAAAAGAATAATTTAAATAAAAGAATTTTTAATATACCCAATCCCTTAAACATATATTATATACCCATATACTCTAAATCATAACACATATACATATACCCTAAACCTTAACCTATACCCTAAAACATAACACATACCCTATATTCTAAACCATAACTTCTTTCATATACTTTTATTTCTTTAAAAATTCTTAACTTTTTTTATATAACTTTTTGTAAAAAAATTTACCACTAACTAACATCTCAAATAGTTTCATTTTATCCAAAAAAAAAATTAAAAAAAAATTTAAAAAGTAAATGCTATTGTCCGTCCCTCTTTTTTTTTCTATTATATACTTTCATTTCTTTAAAAATTCTTAACTTTTTTTATATAAATTTTTGTAAAAAATTTCACTACTAACTAACATCTCAAATAGTTTTATTTATCCAAAAAAAAATTTAAAAAATTAAAAAAGTAAATGCTATTGTCCGTCCCTCTTTTTTTCTATTATATACTTTATTTCTTTAAAAATTATAAACTTTTTATATAACTTTTTGTAAAAAAATTCACTACTAACTAACATCTCAAATAGTTTTATTTATCCAAAAAAAAAATTAAAAAAGGAAATGCTATTGTCCGTCTTTTTTTCTATTATATACTTTCATTTCTTTAAAAATTCTTAACTTTTTTTATATAACTTTTTGTAAAAAATTTCACTATTAACTAACATCTCATATAGTTTTACTTATCCAAAAAAAAATTAAAAAAATCATATCTACCAAATTGAAATTTTGGGTGATACTTCCCAAGAAATTTAAAAAGGAAATTTTTCTAGGAAATATATTCTTTGATAAATTCCTTGAAATTCACCATGAAAAAAGTATTCCTTGATATTTTCATCAGAAATTACAATGAAAATTGTTTCCTTGATAAATTTCTTGCAAATTTTCCTAGGGAAATTTCTCATTCTTAAATTTCTCGAAATTCACCATGAAAAAAGAATTTCTTGATATTTTTCTCATTATTTGCAGAAAATAAAATTCCTAGGTAAATTTCTTGAGAATTACCATGAATTAAAGTTTCCTAGATAAATTGTCCTTGCTAATCTACAGTTTTTTCATAGTGACAGCTACCATGAATTTGACAAAGAAGTCGACATGGTTTTCGTTTGTTGTTACCACAAGTATCTAGAAGTTTATGGACTTGCAAAGTGATTATTCCTTACGTCACAAAATGAATATTCATTTTAAATTTAAGGAATTTTCAAAAATTGTTGATTTTTAATAGGATTTTTTTTAACATTCTGCTATTCTCTTTCCAAATTTTAGTTTTACATAAATATAATAAACTATAAAATAAATTTTGAAAAAAAAAACATTTAAAAACTAAGTTATTTGAACACATAGTTTCAAAAGATCATTAATTATAGGGAAAAAAAAGACATTCATATACCTATCATTACCTTGTTAGATACTCGATCCTTTATTATCAAAATGATTTTTCCACTTTTTATATGATAATATGAAAATACTTTAAGCGATAAATTTAAGTTAATTTATTTATTCTAATGAAATTTAAAAACTTATTGTTGATACATCATTATACATACTATCAATAACAGTTTATAGATATTTATTATGATCATTAAATTAACTTAAAGTTATTATTTAAAGTATTTTTGTATTAATAATAATAAAAAAATCATTTATTTTATTTTAGAACAGATATTTTTGCAAATTCCCCATGTGTAGTAAATTGTACAAATATACACCCCCCTCATTGTAATTGTTTTGTTTTAGTACATTTATTTCTCATTCCTTTAAGGCATTGAGAAGTCGCTTTAAGACAACCGGTCTCTGGAAAATTATCTTGATTAGTTAATTGAAGGGAATTTGATCCGGAAATTTTTATTGTGACAAATCACTTATTATATTCACTTATATGTTAATATAATATTACATTTATAGTACAACATGGTAAAGAAACATCTCGATAATTTTTTAGAACTTTTCAATTACTTTCCCTTAATTGAAGCTAACCAAAATTAGTTTAATAAAAGGAGATAGAAAGTGATGAAATTCAAAGTATCAGTAATTAATAATTATTCTTTCTTTTTTAGTCTAATCTCAACAACAAACTCCCTTACTTGTCTTTTGAACGGGATCAAGATGGTGGGGGTTGTTAGGAAAAAAACATGCTCCTAATTACTTATCCATGAATTAAAGTGAGGGGTTAAAGTATAAATTAAAGTATAATATTACGCATAATTATAAAAAAATATTGTGAATACTCATTTTTAAAAAATATGCTTTACTTGCTTATTTCTTATTAAAATAACAATATGTATAATGACGAATGAAACGATCCAGATCAGCATTACTCAAGCGATAGGTTGATCTCTAGCAAGTAATACCTGAAACAACGAACAAACGACCAGCAGGGGTTATCTGCTGCTAAAATCCTTCAGCATGACGATGAAATGTCGAGTTATATGAGAGTATAAACTGTATAGAAATGACGTAATCTCAAAATAGCCAATAAGACATTACCTTTTTAGCTTGTATGTAGTCTGGTATATATATTGATGCTTTGGGATTGATCGAAATCCCTTAAATCGTGGTGATAATGTAGGCATAACGCTCTCCGTGATTGTAGAAGATGGTTATAGATTGAGTAATAGATAGGCCTACGTGTTTGTAAGTCAAGGTCACCTGAATATTCGAGGTCAACCTGACTTCATGACTTGGCTCGACATGGATTGCACAAGTAGATGATCGTATATCGGACGAAGACAGGTCGGGACCAAAGGTGATCGGACAATGAGATTGATCGACTGATCTTTGTTGTTGTTGAGCCGTTGGAGATGTAGCAATTGAATTGGCTCATTCAATAGTTGTGTCTTTGTAATGTTTGCAATATTAGGCTTTATACGTTGAGTATAGCCCGTCACTTTTATTCCGTTCAACATATATTGTTATATTTAAAATCAGAACAATTTTTTGGGTCAAAGTAAAAAAAGAAAAAGTATGACAGCTTTTTTTAAACAGTATTAAAAATGCAATTTAATTTAATTTAATTCATCTTACACTTATCTACAAGCAAGCAAGCTGGAAAAAATGGTCAATGATCTAAAAGTTTGTTGAGAAGTCAGAAGTTGGTGATTTTGGCTTGGCATCTCCCACCAACTTCCTATGAAGTATCAACTATAATATCTGTCTTAGTCATCCCTTTATTTATATTTTTTTATGTAAGTCAGAAGTTGGTGATTTTTACTCTTACGTTTTTTGCATCTAATTAAATGATGATTTGATTCAAAAAAAAATTAAAAAAAAATTACATCCGAATGCCCAAAGAGGTATATGATTGTTTCGTTTCAACTGAATAAGATTAGTAGAGTATTCTTGCTGGTGAATATATTCAAATATATTTGTACTATATATTTTTGTTTGTTTAAGCTCAAAGTTGTGAATCAAATTGTACATAATTGGTTTCAATTTCAAATTGAATCAATCAAGGTTTGTGATGCCACCTGAAATTGAGTTCCGAGAAGAGCATTCACGTAGGATGAAAATGGCTGGTTCTCCAAGAATGGCCTGCAAAACAAGCACCGTAAGCTAAGTCGGGAGCTTTTTCGGCTAAAGCCCCTCCGGTGTGAGAATAAGATTTACTGGTGAAAAACTGATAATGTAGAGAGAGAAAGTTGGAGAGTAGAAGATTCTCTTGTGAAACAACTCTGCTATTTATATCCTTACCTCTGATAAGCAGTACGGTAAGGCGATATGCTGATCGCGATAAGTTAAATTGATTATGAGGTCATCATGAGAAATAGGTGACAAGGTAGCTTGATTTGACTCCCTCATCACCTCATACCAACTTTTAGCCGGATATATTGAATGTATATCGATTTTGGGGGCTCAACTGTATGACGGCTCCTGGTCACATTAAATGTCTCATATAATGTTGTCCTTTCTCATTTAATGTTGTCCTTTCTCATTTAATGTTGTCCTTTATGTCATAGATGGTCCCCACTTTCTTTAGGCGAGATACTCATCTCGCCGGATTGAATACTTGGCTATACTTGGTTTACCAAATTATAAGATCACAGGATTATGACGAGATATACGCTAAGGCGAGATTCACATCTCGCCTGGTCAGCACATTGACAGCTGAACAACCTTCTATCTTGCCTAACTCGCTCCTCTAGCCTGTGGCAGGTCTATATTGTCTTTTTATATCCCTTGACTCCAGCATTGATGTTGACTGTTGGGATTGACTTTTCCACGTGGACGATCACTACCTTGCTGAATCACTCATAGTCTTCATATCTTTGTTTGACACGTGGATTACATTTTATTTATGCACATCAGTTTGAAATCTAATTGCAGTTTAATTTGGTGGTTTAAGATTGTTGGAACAGAGTATATTTATAAGATAGAAAACAAACAACAATCACACAACACACAGATATACGTGGTTTACCAGATTGACTACGTACACGGGCTGAGTGAGATAATAATATAATCTTCTAAAAATCAACATATTACAATCTCTAATCTAATGTACGAAATCTTAAGCATTAGAATTCTTTTCTTTGCAAACCCTAAATCTAGAGAAACAGATGAGCAATACAAATATGGTTAGGGCTAGGCTCTATTTATATGCCTACTCCAAACCATGCATGGTTTTCAGCCCTGAAACCAAATCTGCCACTTAATATGCCAAATCCGACATAGGGCGCGATCGCCCCATCTTCTTTTTTGGTCACCGGGCGATCGCCCCACTCCTGTGGGCGGTCGCTCCCTTTAGGCAGTAACTTGGCGCGGTCGCGCGCCTCATGCCCGCGCGATCGCTCCATTTTGTGCTACAGGAATTCCGAGTTTTGCTTGTTTAATCCCCTAATTTAGGCGTCACCAACTTACATGACACCAAATACAACAAATCTTCACCTTGACATCTAACCTCCAGATATAACCAGAACTCCCCCTCTGCCTCATATGCTATCTAATAGCTGCGAACATTCAGCAAGTACAAGCAATGTTGGAACTTGCTAGTTGGAATGGACTTCGTGAACATGTAAGCATGATTGTCCGCAGTACCCACTTTATTCACTTTGATCCGCTTCTCACTCCTCAGAAAATGATAACTCACATCTATTTAATTGATCCTCTCGTGATGAACTTGATCCTTGGCCAAACAGATTGCACTCAAACTGTCACAAAATATTATAGTCTGATCCTAATGTAACCCAAGGTCGCTGATCAAACCCTTTAGCCATATTCCCTCTTTAGCAGCTTTTGTCAATGTCATGTACTCCGTCTCTGTATTAGACAATGTGACCATCGATTGTAGCGTAGCATTCCAACTGACAACTGACCCACCAAGATTGAACACACACCCGGTAATAGATCTCCTCGTGTCAACATTCCCAGAGTAGTATGAATCATAATAACCCTCAATTGCACATTCTGTACCACTTCCATAAATGAGCTACCCCTAAGGTACCTGAATATCCTCTTTACTGCTTGCCAATGTTTCTTACCAGGATTCCCCATTAATCTACTAACAACACTAACAGCATGAGCAAGATCCGGCCTAGTGCAAACCATATCATACATCAAACTACCAACTGCACTAGCATAGGGGTCTCGAGTCATATACTCTTTCTCCTTATCCGATTTAGGTGCAAAAGAAACAGACAGACGTGCACTCGCTGCACTCGTAGAATCTAAAGGCTTTGCTGTAGACGTGCTAAACCTCTCTAAAAATTTCTTGATGTAACCTTTCTGGGATAATAACAGTTTTCGTTGGCTTCTATCCCTATAGATCTCCATACCCAGAATTTCCTTTGCCTCACCCAAATCTTTCATCTCGAACTCTGCAAACAGTAGACCCTTCACCTTCTGAATATTCGACTTCTTGACAGTCGCTATCAACATATCGTCAATATAAAGAATCAGATAGAAAATTGAATCATCCATTAACTTATTGTGATACACACAACAGTCATACATGCTCCTCGTGCAACCAATCTCTGTTATATAGTTGTCAAACCGATTGTACCACTGTCTAGGCGATTGATTGAGCCCATACAAGGGCTTTTTCAACCTACACACATAGTCTTCTTTTCCCGGAACCTAAAACCCATCTAGTTGTATCATATAAATCTCCTCCCCCAATACTTCATGTAGAAAAGTTGTTTTCACATCTAGCTGCTCGAGCTCTAAATCCTGATGTGCCACCATTGATAATAGCACTTTTATATAAGTGTATCTAACCACTGGTGAGAAAATCTCATTGTATTCATGCCCTCCCACTGTGTGAAACCCCTTGCAACTACACGAGCTTTATACTTGACCCTCTCTCATGGTGACAGGCATTCCTTCTTCTTGAACACCCACTTCCAAGTCACAATCTTTCTGCCCTCTGGCCTCTTGGTTAGCTCCCATGTGGAATGCTTGTGAAGTGACTACATCTCATCCCCCATAGTTGCATGCCACTGGGCAGACTATAAACATGTAACTGCTTCCTTGAAAGTGGTTGGCATCGAAGGATTGGGCTTCACCTCCTCAGCAACCTGAAGTGAATAAGACACCATGTCTTTAAAATCATACCTCACTGGAGGCTTCCCGAAATTAGCTCGTTTAGACCTCTCTTGAGCTAACCCATGTTACTCGGAAATTTGTGATGAACTTTCTGGTGCTTCTATTTATGACGATAGATCCTAATGAACATTTGACTGTAGACTGCTCAACTCTGAAGTATCTTGTAGCTCCACCTGTTTATCAATACTACCAACACCTGATACAACCACAGATCTCATAATATGGTTAAGCACAGAGTTTTCATCAAAAACAACATTCATGCTTACTATTACCATACCCTCTATTGGAGAACAAATCCGGTAACCTTTGACACCATCCCCATAACCTATGAAAACTCCTTTTATGGCCCTCGGCTCTAACTTCCCATCATCCACATGATAATAAGTAGTACAACTAAAAGCCGTTAAATTAGAATAATCAACGGGTTTACCTGACCATACCTCATTGGGAACTTTGAGACTGATACATGTATGTGGTCCGCGATTTATCAAGTAACATGTTGTACTAACCGCTTCTGCCAAGAATCGCTTAGAAAACCCTGCATTGGAGAGCATACACATTTCCCTAGCCAACAATGTCTGATTCATGCGCTCTGCTACACCATTTTTTTGTGGTGTACCTCTGATAGTGAGATGACTAGAAATCCCCACTTGCTTAAAGAACTCATCGAACTCAGCACTATATAACTCCAACCCATTATCTTTCCGGATTCGCTTGATCTTCTTCCCTGTCTGATTCTCTACTAATGTCTTCCACTGTCTGAAATAGGTAAGAGCCCCACTCTTTTGCTTCATAATAATTACCCAAGTCTTCATCGAGTAGTAATCAATCATAGACAAGAAATACCTGTTAACCCTCAATGATTCCTGATTTGAAGGTCCCCAACAATCCGAGTGAATGTAATCCAGACTGCCCTTTGTTCTGTGAAACCCCTTAGGAAACTTGCTTCGTTGCATCTTCCCAAGTACACAATGCTCGCATAACTTGAGGTACTTGACCTTATGGCCACATAGAAGACCATGATTAGCCAATATCTGCATCCCTCTAATGCTCATGTGCCCAAGCCTAATATGCCACAATTTGGTCATATCCTTCTTGACCACTTCAGATAGATGATGCGACCAATATTGACCCAGAAATCGTCCTTCCTTGGAGTACATACAAGGAGCCCCACTTAGGGCCTCTAAGCATCACTTCAGAACATTTGCAGACATAAACTGCTCCACCTTTACCTTTGAAACTTTACCCTTTGCTGTCGAGCTGACTAAGAAATGTCAGGTTCTTCGTCATCTGTGGAACATGCCTCAAATCATTAAAAGTGCAGAACTTACCATCAGGAGTCCGCAGCTTGATAGAGCCAATACCAACCACCCTCCAAGTAAAACTGTTGGCCATATGAATATTACTACCATCTACCTGCTCATAGGTTGTAAACCACTCTCTACTCGGACTGATATGATAAGAAGCCCCAGAATCAAGAATCCACGCATCCGACTGTTTTGCAGATTCTTCTGTCACTAGAGCATAATCTCCATCAGAGCTGCTCGTATCAACTACAGCAGCATTAGCTTCCTTGCGATTTGGAGGCTCGCCTCACTTCTTCATAGGACAATCTGTCTTCCAATGTCCCTTCCCCTTGCATTAATTACAAAAATCATCAGGTTTCGGGCCCTTCTTGCCAGAAGACTTTTTCTTCTTCTATTTACTGCTAGAACCCCTGCTGCCATCCGCAACCAAACATGTTGTCTAATTATCTGTACCACTATTACCACTTGCCTTACGACGTTACTCTCTAGTCTTGAGCGAGAATTTCACCTTCTCTAGAGTCATCGTCTCCTTAGCACTGATACTCGAGTCAATGTAGTGCTCATATGATAAAGATAAAGAAACAAGAAGCATTAATGCAGTCTCCTCATCAGCAACCTTGGCATTTATATTACGCAGTTCAAGTAATAAATATGTAAATCTATCTAGGTGATCCCTAATGGGAGTACCTTACTGCATACGAGAGAATATAGTCTCTGCTTCATATATAGCTTGTTGATCAATGATCGTGTCAGATACATATTTTCCAACGCAAGCCACAAAGCACCTCCGAAATCGGTATCTGGTATATCCGCTAGAACATCATCATCTATACACCTGATGATTTTAGAGTGGGCCCTCTCTTATATCGTGATCAGATCTGCCTCTTCCTTCTCTGCTACCTTCTTCACTTTCTTCGAACCTTCTGATGTTGCAGCCGCGACAGCACCGGTGGGAACAACTTCTGTGAGCACCCCAACCCGGGACCTAACGCGTGTCCCGAGCTTGAGAAGCTCAAACTAAGAAAACCCATCTTTTATTTTTAAAACCTTTATTTGCCTTTACAAGAAAACCAGTTCTAAAATTTCCATAAACAAAATCAAATAATAATATCTCCACTTGGAGAATTTAAACAATACTTTAATACCCATACTTGATTAATTACATTGAAAAATCCTAATTATCATTGTTTGACAAAAGAGTTTTCCTTACAACTTATAAAAGAGTAAGACTTAAATATGACTTCCGACAACCCACTCATATACCTATCCGGACAAGTCCCAAAAGCAAGAGTCCAAACTCCTTCCCCAGCCTCACTAGTTCAGGTCACCTGTCTCAGCACAATCTAAAGCAGTAAAAGGGAAGGGGTGAGAATAAATCTCAATAAGCTATTATGAATGCAGCAATATGCCCAACAAGATGCAACACATAGCATGGTAGCACATAACACATTATGAAAGCGGTAAACACCTTACGTTACCTCATTTTACCTTTCCCGTCTGAACAATAAGTCGTACAACGTGGGAGTGAAACTCCTCTCTTTGAGTGGCTTGCCTCCAAAGACATTCACCTCTTATAGGACTCATACTCCAGAGATCCATATAAGAAAAGATACCTATATCAGAGTATCCAACAATAATATCGCTACTGTAAAGCTTTAGGCTTAATACAGAAGCATTCCCCCTAATCACCAATCGCAACGGTCTGTAAAGCTTTTTGGGTCAATACAGTCGTTAGCACACCCACTCTGTGGCCACAGAGGGGAACGGTCACAGGTATAATGAACCTTCAATCACTTATAGAACAAATCAATAATTGATTGAATTCCATTATACCCCCGAATATCAACACGTTCAAGCACATAATAGATACTTGAAATAAATCCACTAAAAGGGATAATAATATAACAACATGGTAAAATATACTCATGCTAATCCATACCATAGTGCAACAGTTCATTTAATACACTATGCATAATACCATTAATGAATATAAGGAAGGTATCCATATAACCACATAATCCACACCGGGATACAATATAATCAACATGTCATATAATCCACAACTGGGATACAATACGAGCAACAAGCCAAATAATCCACAACTGGGATACCATACAACCATATACCAAATAATCCACCATTGGGATACAATACCACCAGGTGATACATACACATTTCCACTTAACGCAATAGTGAAACTTATAGTTTCTACACTATTTCAAACAACTCCCCAAAGGTATAGGAGCAAGTAAGGTCACCACGTACCCTAAACCATTTCTACTAAGTCATTATACAACCTTGAAATATCTTAATAAAAGTCTAAGATCAAATTCCCAAGTTTGAACCCCTTCGAAGAATTACGAATCAAGCTTATCATCAGTTTTCCGAACAATATTTAAACTACTTCCACAATTCCATTTTGATCACTTAAGATGTCATTGTGTAGCCAAAGTATTCTACTTTAATCTAGGTTAAAGAGATTTCATTTTGGTTCAAGTTTAATTAGGTTTGAACAGCTCTAAAGTTGATGTGATAAACTGTGCCAGGGCACGACTCGTGCCCCAGGCACGACTCGTGCCCATTGAACCTTACATGATTCTCGTCGTCCCCAAACAGGCACGACTTCCTATTATTCAAGGCACGACTCGTGCCCCCCACATGGCACGACTCGTGCCTGAGGTCACGACTCGTGCTCACTCCCGAAAGCCACTCAGAACGATTGGACCTCCTAGGAACGACTCATGGTCACGATTGGGCCAAGGGCACGACTCGTGCCAAGGGGCACGACTCGTGCCTCGGCCTGTAATGTGCAATAGCAGAAGAACAACAACAAATTCCCAAAACCAAATGTTCCAACCAAGTGCCTTCTAATTTATGAACTTAAAGGAAATTTCTAACTTTATTACTTCCCTCTAACTCATTTAATCTCCAAAGTACCATGCTCTAAACCTAGATCATTACCACTTCCATGAATTACAACATTTTCTATAAACTAACAATTTCCTCAAGCCAAGAAGGTTTTCCCAAGCATCAACTAGTCATTAAAACAACAATAACAACATTTAATCTTCATGAACATTTAAAGAAGGGAAGGGTCTTACTAACTCATACCATTAAAGTCTACCCAATCCTATTTTACTTCTTTCAATCCCATTGAGATATACTCCTAACATCTTACACTTATTGTAGCCTCATTTCTTCAACTTAGATCATCATCTCATAACTAAAAATCATTAAACCTTGAATAACCCAATTTACTCAAATAACCTTGTTTAAAAATACAATATCCTCTTTCTTTTCACAAAACATTGATTAACACATAAAATGTGCAATATTTAGAAAGAAGTCATAATAACTTACTTTTAGAGATATGAGGTGAAACTATGATTTCTCTAGCTTGATGCATTCCCCTTGCCTCTACGAACATGGAAGTACACCCGGATCATAAAATGGAGAAGGATTGGATTAACTACCATTTTTGGAAGGAAGGTATTGGAAGGAGGTTTCCATGGAGGATTTTTGCTAGGAGGAAGTAAGAGTGAGGAGGTGAAGAAGATGATGGAAAAGGTATGGGAGGAGTATAAGAAGTATGGGGAGGAGTTGAAAATAATGGAAAAGGAGGAGGAAATCAAGGGGAGAGCATGGCCCCCCATTTCCAAAACTAATGCTTTCCACTTTTCCACATAAATAAATCTAACTACCCACATTTTATTTATTTTGTCCATTTCTATTATTATACTTCTCCCAAGATGCTTTATTTAATTTCTCAATCATTTCAACCTAATATAAGAAATCAAATATATAAAATGAACACATAATATTAATAATAATATTAAAAGAAATTAATATGATGCTAAAATAGTGCCTAGGGTTAGGGTCGTTACATTCACTCCCCCTTAAAGAAAATTCGTCCCGAATTTTAAAAGACTCACCTGGAGGATCAATAACAAAGGTTACTCTCCCAAGCATTTTGAATTACAACCTTCAAACAGTTTCCTAAATGTCATGATTCTTCTATACATTCTCACAACCCAAATTATTCTAGGATTTACTCCCGAAGTTGTAATTCTAATAACTCTTCAACGTTTTCCCCACATGTGTCAAATCCGCCTAAACATCATTAATTGAAGAACTCCATAAATACGAAGGATCATACAAATAAATTTGTCCATATCAAGCTTTGTACAGTACCCATTCCAATGCTAAACTAAAAACTGTTATTACATAGACTTGCTAAGTTTAATTAACTTCTCAACTTGAAAGAAAGTCCATCACACCAGACACAACCTATTTTTCAAGAATCTAGAATAGTATTCCAATCTCTCCCTTCCGACTAACTAAATCTTCCCACTCTTAGTATCTGTGACGATCCCAAAAGGAAGCTTCAAAAGATAAGGTTCCCTTAACTAACGAAGAACAATTGTAACCACTCTCGGTAGGGTGTATGGAAATTCCACTTTATCTAAGTCAACTTCCTCGAAGCATACGCTATTACTTTTCCAATTCTCATAATATCACAACCTAATTCTCCTTTAATACTCACTTAGAATTTCACAAAGTCCTCACATTCATTAGGTAAGGTAAGGATTGGATCTATAGCCAATCTATTCTCCAACTCTATCAATATGATTCATCCTGATTACATCTTACACCATTTATACATCCATTAGAGTTAACTAAAGCAACGATCTTTCGTTTTTCAAGAATTCCTTAAAATTTCCTTCGATAGCACTTGCCAACCCCAAAACTCACGAACACAATCCTAGTAAGATCTAGGGAACATCCAAGCTTAAGACTTTAGAACCCAAAATGTAAAATTTTTGCGAGCCAACTCACATTTGCTAAACTTCTCAAGCTATGAATCCCCACTAAAGGTAATTAACACAACTCACGATTTATCTTTATGATCCTCTCGCAACGTTAAATACCCAAGGAGCTCATCAATCATAATTACCATAAAGCCATCAAACTAAGGCTTAAAATTCTGATCATCATACTTAGAATCAACACATGAGGTAACTTGATGGAAACACAATTACCATCTACTCACAACTAACACGTAAAATTTCTAAAAAGACTTCTTATGCAAGTCTAAAACATACCAATATCCTTCACACTTTTAACCAAAAACTTTCTGTCTTTAATGCTTATATAACAAGAGTATCACATAAAGGTTCATCTGAATCAATTACCAATGTAAACAATTTAGGCACAGAAAAGAAGACTCACTTCTTATGATAATCTACCAATGCATAACAACTACTTAACCCTCCAGGTCAAGTATATCTCAACATCATAAATTAATAATCATACCAAATCAACTGGCAATACATGCTCAGCCATAACCACATCACCATCGTGATAAACCAAAGGAGGTTCGAGGTATTCTCTCATAAGAGCAGAATCCTCTAACAATCGAACAAATCTCAAACAATGTATGCCACATAGAAGCAAAACGCTATGCCACACATAATGATATGAAACAGGATCTATAAAATATGACCCCTACTTCTGAGACAGGGGATTTACCTCTAGTGACTCCTGAGGAATCTATCTTTCCTGGACCCGAAACACACACTCGATCACAGACCTTCTCTTTCGGTTCCCCTTCGCTGTCTCTTTTGGTACCACCTCTTTGTCGTCCACCTGGCTGACCGCTGCTTAAAACTCGTCCTCGCTGCACTCGTGGGCAATTCCTCCTAAAGTGACCCATTTCTCCACACTTCAAGCATTTCCTTGCTTACTCCAACACTTCGTCTTCGTAATGACCCATCTTTTTGCAAAATTTACAAATCATCACATACTGTTTTGATATTGGCCTTGACGAAGAGGCTACAACAAGTTCTCCTCTCATACTCCCTGAAGTTGAAGTCCTTGATTGTCCTTTAGTGATTTTGGATCCTTGTCCTAGATACTTTGGTTTATTTTTAATCCCACTTACGGATCTTCCACTATTTTCCTCAATGTCCTTCTCGACCTTATATGCTCTATCTATGACTGTCTGATAATCGGTGAAACTATCAACCCATAATTTCTTCCTAAACTCACTCCTCAAACCTGTTACAAACTTCTGAACCCTTTTCACTTCATGCGATACCAAATGAGGGCAACACCTAGCTAATTCCTCAAACCTCGATCGAATACTGATCCACCGTCATGTTCCCTTGTTTTAGTCCTAAGAATTCAATCTCCTTCTTATCCCTTGTAACCATTGAAATGAAATAGTCCTCGAACTGTTGAGTGAAATTATCCCAAGTCTGGGGCGTATGATCCCGCTCCCAACTTCCCTTCAAATTCTGCCACCACTGATCAGCTGGACCTTCAAGTTTGAAAACGGCATACCTAACTTTCTCTTTGTTGCGACTCTCCATAACCTCAAAGATTTTGTTCATTCTTTCTAACCATTTTTCTGCCTTTAACGGACCCGGATATCCATTAAAACTCGGTGGATTCATATTCACAAACCTTTCCCATCCATCACTTAGACATCCCTCAGGTTGATTCGGAACTGATCCTCTAGTCTCCATATTCTGTACAAACATCCTAAATAATTTCATCATCTCTTCATCCTGAATTCAACCTATACCCATATCTCCTTCAGTTTCTAGAACCTTTCGCTGATCCTTATTGCTTCCGGCCATTAGAACGAACTCTGCATTAAACACTCTAAGGCCAATTTCCACACATTCCCCCTTAGTTTAGACATCTACCCTTGACCTCTAAACTAAGCTTTGATACCAACTGTGAGCACCCCAACCCGGGACCTAACGCGTGTCCCGAGCTTGAGAAGCTCAAACTAAGAAAACCCATCTTTTATTTTTAAAACCTTTATTTGCCTTTACAAGAAAACCAATTCTAAAATTTCCATAAACAAAATCAAATAATAATATCTCCACTTGGAGGAATTTAAACAATACTTTAATACCCATACTTGATTAATTACATTGAAAAATCCTAATTATCATTGTTTGACAAAAGAGTTTTCCTTACAACTTATAAAAGAGTAAGACTTAAATATGACTTCCGACAACCCACTCATATACCTATCCGGACAAGTCCCAAAAGCAAGAGTCCAAACTCCTTCCCCGGCCTCACTGGTTCAGGTCACCTGTCTCAAAGACAATCTAAAGCAAGAAAGGGAAGGGGTGAGAATAAATCTCAATAAGCTATTATGAATGCAGCAATATGCCCAACAAGATGCAACACATAGCATGGTAGCACATAACACATTATGAAAGCGATAAACACCTTACGTTACCTCATTTTACCTTTCCCTGTCTCGAACAATAAGTCGTACAACGTGGGAGTGAAACTCCTCTCTTTGGTGAACCGCTCCAAGCACATTCACCTCTTATAGGACTCATACTCCAGAGATCCATATAAGAAAAGATATCTATATCGAGTATCCAACAATAATATCGCTCTTGTAAAGCTTTAGGCTTAATACGAAGCATTCCCCTAATCACCAATCGCAATGGTGCGTAAAGCTTTTGGGTCAATACGGTCGTTAGCACACCCACTCTGTGGCCACACAGGGGAACGGTCACGAGTATAATGAACCTTCAATCACTTATAGAACAAATCAATAATTGATTGAATTCCATTATACCCCCGAATATCAACACGTTCAAGCACATAATAGATACTTGAAATAAATCCACTAAAAGGGATAATAATATAACAACATGGTAAAATATACTCATGCTAATCCATACCATAGTGCAACAGTTCATTTAATACACTATGCATAATACCATTAATGAATATAAGGAAGGTATCCATATAACCACATAATCCACACCGGGATACAATATAATCAACATGTCATATAATTCACAACTGGGATACAATACGAGCAACAAGCCAAATAATCCACAACTGGGATACCATACAACCATATACCAAATAATCCACCATTGGGATACAATACCACCAGGTGATACATACACATTTCCACTTAACGCAATAGTGAAACTTATAGTTTCTACACTATTTCAAACAACTCCCCAAAGGTATAGGAGCAAGTAAGGTCACCACGTACCCTAAACCATTTCTACTAAGTCATTATACAACCTTGAAATATCTTAATAAAAGTCTAAGATCAAATTCCCAAGTTTGAACCCCTTCGAAGAATTACGAATCAAGCTTATCATCAGTTTTCCGAACAATATTTAAACTACTTCCACAATTCCATTTTGATCACTTAAGATGTCATTGTGTAGCCAAAGTATTCTACTTTAATCTAGGTTAAAGAGATTTCATTTTGGTTCAAGTTTAATTAGGTTTGAACAGCTCTAAAGTTGATGTGATAAACCAGGCCAGGGCACGACTCGTGCCCCAGGGCACGACTCGTGCCCATTGAACCTTACACTGATTCTGTCGTCCCCAAACAGGGCACGACTTCCTATTATTCAAGGCACGACTCGTGCCCCCCACATGGCACGACTCGTGCCTGAGGTCACGACTCGTGCTCACTCCCGAAAGCCACTCAGAACGATTGGACCTCCTAGGAACGACTCATGGTCACGATTGGGCCAAGGGCACGACTCGTGCCAAGGGGCACGACTCGTGCCTCGGCCCAGAACAGGCAATAGCAGCAGCAACAACAACAAATTCCCAAAAACCAAATGTTCCAACCAAGTGCCTTCTAATTTATGAACTTAAAGGAAATTTCTAACTTTATTACTTCCCTCTAACTCATTTAATCTCCAAAGTACCATGCTCTAAACCTAGATCATTACCACTTCCATGAATTACAACATTTTCTATAAACTAACAATTTCCTCAAGCCAAGAAGGTTTTCCCAAGCATCAACTAGTCATTAAAACAACAATAACAACATTTAATCTTCATGAACATTTAAAGAAGGGAAGGGTCTTACTAACTCATACCATTAAAGTCTACCCAATCCTATTTTACTTCTTTCAATCCCATTGAGATATACTCCTAACATCTTACACTTATTGTAGCCTCATTTCTTCAACTTAGATCATCATCTCATAACTAAAAATCATTAAACCTTGAATAACCCAATTTACTCAAATAACCTTGTTTAAAAATACAATATCCTCTTTCTTTTCACAAAACATTGATTAACACATAAAATGTGCAATATTTAGAAAGAAGTCATAATAACTTACTTTTAGAGATATGAGGTGAAACTATGATTTCTCTAGCTTGATGCATTCCCCTTGCCTCTACGAACATGGAAGTACACCCGGATCATAAAATGGAGAAGGATTGGATTAACTACCATTTTTGGAAGGAAGGTATTGGAAGGAGGTTTCCATGGAGGATTTTTGCTAGGAGGAAGTAAGAGTGAGGAGGTGAAGAAGATGATGGAAAAGGTATGGGAGGAGTATAAGAAGTATGGGGAGGAGTTGAAAATAATGGAAAAGGAGGAGGAAATCAAAGGGAGAGCATGGCCCCCCATTTCCAAAACTAATGCTTTCCACTTTTCCACATAAATAAATCTAACTACCCACATTTTATTTATTTTGTCCATTTCTATTATTATACTTCTCCCAAGATGCTTTATTTAATTTCTCAATCATTTCAACCTAATATAAGAAATCAAATATATAAAATGAACACATAATATTAATAATAATATTAAAAGAAATTAATATGATGCTAAAATAGTGCCTAGGGTTAGGGTCGTTACAACTTCTCTTTGCCCTTTGAATCCTGACGATCCCCGATTACAGCAGCCACTGGAGCCCACAACCCCTTGTCTCTCAACAAGACTTTCATCTTGATTTGACAAAGAGAAAAATTATTCTTCCTATTAAACTTGTTGGCTGGTGATTCAATTCCTGATCTCATCTTTTTTTTTGCAGCGGAACAATTCTATACCTTTCTCAACCTGATCGGCTCTGATACAAGTTTGTTGGAACAAAGTCTATGTAGAAGATAGAAAACAAGCAACAATCACACAACACACAGATATACGTGGTTCACTAAATTGGCTAGTCCATGGGTAGAGGGAGATAATATTATTATCTTCTATAAATCAATAGATTACAATCTCTAATCTAATGCACGAATTCTTAGGCATAAGAATTCCTGTCTATGCAAATCCTAAATCTAGATAAACAGATAAGCAAAAGGAACTACAAATATGCTTGGGGTATGCTTTATTTATATGACTACTCCAAACTCCGCCGGGTTTTCAGCCCTGAAACCAAATTTGCCGCTTAATAGGTTCAATCCGTCATAGAGCGCGATCGCCCCTTACCATGGCTCGATCGCCCTCTCTCCGATTTTGGCCACCGTGCGATCGCCCCACTCATGGGCGCGGTCGTTCCCTTTAGGTTCATGTCTGCGCGGTCGTGCGCCTCATGTCTGCGCAATCGCTCCCTTGTGTTCCAAATGAATTCCAAGTTTTGCTTGTTTAATCTTATAATTTAGGTGTACTCAAATTAGATGACACCAAACTCAATAAAGACATTTGTGAAATGAACCTACTCATGACCATATATCAGGAATCTTGTATTTATTTCTACCAAATATTTCAAGGCCCACTTCCTCTAGAGCCCCTCATGCGAGATTTAAACCCAATTTAAGAAATAACATTTTGAAAATCCCAAAAATACCCCTTCTTGACACAATGACTTTAATGCCCTTCCTCAAGTAAACAGGAACGCAAGTTACAGCCTATAATGCAAGTCCAAAATTCAAATTATACTTTAGTCACTGAAACTTTGAGAATTAAATATTGGTCACTAGATATTCAAGTATTTTAAATCAGTCATTAGATTCAAAATAGTTTCAGTTTAATTTTTTCAACCAAAAAAATAAATAAAAAATTCAATATTAACAACGAATTAATCTCATAATCTACACATTTACAACACTTATAAGTTCTCTTATAATTGACTTATAAATCAAAATTTTCAACAAAAAAAATCAAAAATTTCAATAATAACAACGAATTACTCTCATAATTTATACATTTACAACTCTTATAATTATAAGACCACTTTGACTTTTATAATTGACATATAAGACAATTTTTTCAACCAAAAAAATCAAAATTTTCAATAATAACAACGAATTACTCTCATAATAACAACGAATTAATCTTATAATTGACTTATAAACTTATAAGACTTTTTTAAAAAGTCTTATAAGTAACATATAAGACTTTTTAAAAAAAGTCTTATAAGTAACATATAAGACTTTTTAAAAAGTCTTATAAGTTAGTTATAAGACCTATTTGAACATTGAAAATTGTGTTGTAAAAAGTCTTATAAGTAGTAACTTATAAGACTTTTTAATAAGTCTTATAAGTAACATATAAGACTTTTTAAAAAGTCTTATAAGTTAGTTATAAGACCTATTTGAACATTGAAAATTGTGTTGTAAAAAAGTCTTATAAGTAGTAACTTATAAGACTTATAACATATAAGACTTTTTAAAAAGTCTTATAAGTTAGTTATAAGACCTATTTGAACATTGAAAATTGTGTTGTAAAAAAGTCTTATAAGTAGTAACTTATAAGACTTTTTAATAAGTCTTATAAGTAACATATAAGACTTTTTAAAAAGTCTTATAAGTTAGTTATAAGACCTATTTGAACATTGAAAATTGTGTTTTAAAAAAGTCTTATAAGTAATATATAAGACTTTTTAAAAAGTCTTATAAGTTAGTTATAAGGCCTATTTGAACATTGAAAATTGACGAACCCATTATTAAGCAACACCGATACAGTAAAAACAATCTGGTTAGTTCAAGTAAAAGTAGAGAAAATATGATATCTGCAAATTCAGATGATCTTATACAAACCACTGGGCGTAATTACTCCGTCCAAAGTGCTTAAAAATCAAAACTGTCTACTAGAAAAATTAATCTGAGATTATGTAAGCAGGGTTTTTGGCTTAGGTAGTTTCACAGTCGAACCCTGGAAAGGATAATCATTGAGGATAGAAATGCTTTCTAGTTAGACAAAAGGATAAACGAGTCTCACCCACTCGTTGCAATAACCCTACTTCCATTTCTCTTTCATCAAACTAATAGGAAAAATTCTGCACAGACCATTCCAGAGACAGAGAGACGTAGGAGAACTGCATCATTTTTGGTGACCTGAAAAACTCAAAAACACTCACAATTCCATATCGCTACAAGAACCACGGTAGAAAATTTTATACATATTTTCTTAGATCTAGACACTTTAACTAATTATTTGCCAAATGAAGGTGACATAGGACCTGGCCTTGATGAGACGATGAAGGGGCTCGCCGGAGAAGATAAAAGGGCTCGCCGGAAAAGATGAAAGGGCTCGCGCGGAGAAGATGAAGGGGCTCGCCGGATCTGAACGAAGAAGGGAAAGAAGATGAGGCAAACTAGATCTAGTTTGCGTCGACGAGCTGCCGTTGATGTGTCGAGTTTGCGCCGATGGGTTGAGAGAGGAGAGAGAGAGAGAGTGATTGAGTGTGTGTGTGTGTGTTTTTGAACGTGTGTTTGAATGAGGGAGGGGGAGGGGGTAGGTGGGTTTTGTTTGAGGGCTGGGAGTAGTTTCGACATTTAGGAATTTTATTTGACTAGTCAACGTAAGTGAGGGATGTTATTGAAATTTCAATCTTAATTGAACTCTCTATTTGAGATTTCGAAATAGCCGCTCCTTAAAATAAAAATGGAGAAAAATCTGAGCAAAAGGCCTTAAGGAATTTTTCCATATTTCAACCAAAAGAGAAGAAGACAACGATTTGATTGATTGTAAGGGGAAAATCAGGTTGCTACTTAACTACTATTTTCTGTGTCAAAATATTTATAAATTTAAGATTTTTCACACATATTAAAAAATATTAAAAAGAAAATATTAAAAAGATTATATCAAAAATACTAAATTACTCTTTAAATATTACAAATACATAGGAAATTAAATGTTTTTACAATGACAACTATCTAATATTAATTAAAAATAGTTTAGGCAAAGTGTGTCAATGTTTAATGAAAAACTGTAAAACTACAAGTATTTTGGGACGAATGAAATACCTTTTCTTCTTGCTTTAAAAAAAAAAATTATATGTGCTTAAAAAAATTAAAATTATTTTAGGTATTTATTTTGAGACCGAGAAGTATTTAGTTTGTTCCACATTAATGGTTTTAATATTGTTTAAGTGTGAGTTAGTCATTGCTTTTTATAATAATAATCTTCATTTTATGTGTGCATTTAATATATTATGTTAGATATAATAAGAACATTTATGTACTTATTTTTCATAATCAATTTTGGGCATGTGATAGTTAAACATACTTACAAGTACTAAGTTAATCATGAAATAATTGTTTTTAATAGAATTTTAAAATTTCATTTTGGAGAATCATTATCTATGTTAAGTCATATTATGAGTTAACTTTCGAAAATTAAGCTTTGAATATTTATTTTTCTCAGAAAAGTGATATCATTATTGCAGTAAAAATACTAACTTTAGTATAAATTAATGTAACATAAATAAATTAATAAGTCAAACTTTCGAAAATGAATTATTTAGTAAATCCTACTACTTGCTAAATGATAACTAACGCATTAATTAATTTTAGAATTATTCTATTTACTTGTCAAATTTATTCCTTCTTATCTCTAGCTAAATGAAAATTATACATTAAACACTTACTAGAGACATTCCTTTTTTAACAAAGTTTAATCAATATCTTATTGCTCATAATTATATACTTTCCTGGTCTTTTATAAAATTCACATTTTAATATTTTGACTATTTTAAGGAGAAAAATAATGCACATCTAAATAGCAAAATTAATTTAATAATAAAATAAAAAATTGATTTATGTCTATAATTTTTTTTGTATGTAGGGAAAATCAAACTAAGTTCGACCCTCTTAACACTAATCAATTTATTTATTTTGGACGGCTTATTTTCTTCCATTGTTAGAATAACTAAATAAATTTAGTATATATGTAGATTTTATTTAAATATAAATACTTTATTTGTCTGAAAAAAAATCTGATTTTGATAGTCAAACTAAGTATTTTGATTGGTGAATCAACAAATATTTTTAGTATTTCATTAATATAATTATATTTTCAGAAAAAATATTAAATGTATATTAAAATTGATTACTAAAATTAAAGTGAGAATATGTTATGAAAAATAGAGTGTTCATATATGGGAGAAAAAAAAATACAGATATTACTATTTATGTTCCAGTTGATTGATAAAAAATAAATAATTTGTAATTGGTTTAAACTTTTTGAATTTTTTTACTATTTACTCGCTATGTCTCACTCATTAAAAAAGACACAAAATTTCATTTTTTTTCCTCCCGAAAGGCATATGAAATTTCTATAGTATAAATGAGGAAGGGGTTTGCAACAGTGGTATGAACAGTTTCAAGCGGTGAAATTTCCATTTTGCCCTCATACATTTTTTTATACATTTGTTCCTTTCCCATTTGCCCTTAAAAAAAAAATTTATTAAACAAAATTAAAAAAAAAATCACGTAACCTTGAACACGGACATGTAATAGTTTTTAATAAAAAAGACACAAAATTTCATTTTTTTTCCTCCCGAAAGGCACATGAACTTTTTTTAATATTTTTTTTCATAAAACTTGCTTATCATAATTTTATCTCTCCCTCCCTCGTTCCATCCTCTTCCCAACCGAAACTGTCAAACGACACCTATTCTCTCTCTCTCTCTCTCTCTCTCTCTCTCTCTCTCACACACACACACACACACACAAACGGACATAGCTGAGAAAACGTGTTTACAACACTGTGCTACCTGCCTTCTTCTCTCTCACTCTCTTTCTCTCTCTAAAAAAAATTCGCACAGTCCATTCCATTCCTGTGGGCTCTTTTCAGCACCACTGACAAAAACCAATACCTCTTTAACTCCCAATCATCCCAACTTCATAACCTCTGTGTAATGTACCTGAGAAATGTCCTAAGTTGACAGCTTTGAAAGAGATTGGTACATTCAGAAATGGCTTTCAAGGCTACACCAATCCATGTTTGTGCCAATCATCCCAATAATTCTTATTCTCAATTGGGTTTTAAAGATTCTTGGTTGGATATCAATCAAAAGAATTCTTGTTCTGAATTACATTTCACTTTGAGGCCTAGATTCCCCAAATGGGAGTGTTTGGCTGTTGTTAGTCAGAGGGATATAATCCATACTGAGGATGATAAACCCTTGTCCCCAATTGATGAGGTCGATCAGACCTTAACTAGCCCTCCCAAGACCTTCCACAGAGATATGAATTATCTACCTAGTGAGTTTAACTCAATTCCCATTTATTGATGTTTATGTGTTTGAGTTTTGTGTCTGGGACTAGTGAAATTGATAATGCAGGTTACTTTTTTGGGGTCTTGACAAGATTGGATTTTTATTCTTTGTTTTCTAAATTTTTGCTACAATCAATGTAAATTGATTGTCACTTAGTTATGAAAAATGGGGGTTTTGAGTTATTGGTCTTTTAGAATGTGTTTTTTGTTGCAGATTATACTAAATGTAGTTTTCCATTTATAGAATTTCATGATGGATGCACTTTGCCTAGAGATTGATCCTTATTTTTGTCGTTGTCGAGGATTAGGGCGCAGATAGTCAATTTTAGGGTATATGCATTCCTAAATTGGTGCCCATCATTTTCAGAAATTTTAGGCTTAAAAGTTTAAATGTGATCATTTGCATGATGTTTAGCGCCCTTAATTGATAATTATATGTATATATATTATATCAATGCTATAGTTGGCTCCCTGTCGCTTTTAAAGCACGATAAATTGCAAAGAAAAGATCTGAGGACCATATATGCATATAAATTTCACGATTATCTGTGATGAGATGGCTGTTACAATTGCGTCATGGTTGACAGTTCATGAAAGTAGAGATTCAATGAGAGACTATTTCCTAGATTTCATTTGAATTGATGTATCTCCTTGTGTCAGCTACATTATGTCCAAGAACTGAATTTGTAGAATTCATATCAGGGATGTCTCGGTCCATTATTCTGGCTTGGTTGACGATCAAGATAGTGTACTCCATTTTTCCTTTTGTGACTATTTGATGATAATACTAATGTTAGTTATATTTGTATATGATGAGTTATCTACATGTATATGTTGCAGAACCTCTAACTGCAAAAGATTTTGATTCTTCCCCTACTGATGGTTCAAAGGTCCGGGTCGCTCATCAGGTAACTTATCAATTTTTTTATGAGTAACTCACCATTTTTATGCGATTCATGAAATCCAGGATATTCTAACTTTTTTGGCTTAATGTAGGGGTCACGTGGTGCCTACAGTGAGGCCGCTGCTCTTAAAGCATATCCCAACTGTGAGACTGTACCGTGTGACCATTTTGAAGCTGTATTTAAGGTTTCTTATTTGCTTATCCTTTTTTCCTCTGATAGGGTTAATGTGTTTATTCAGTGACTAACCTAGTTTTACCTCTTGGAATATTGAAATTTTTTTTAAATTCTTCAGGCAATTGATTTATGGATGGTCGAGAAAGCAGTTCTTCCAATCGAGAATTCTGTAGGCGGAAGCATCCACCGGAATTATGATTTATTGCTTCGTCATAGGCTTCACATAGTAGGGGAAGTTAAGTTGGTTGTTAATCACTGCCTTTTGGCGTTACCTGGGGTCAAAAAGGAGGAGCTGAAGAAAGTCTTGAGTCATCCTCAGGTCGAACATATTCCTTCTATAATATATGTTTCATGCATATCATTTTCATAATATACCAGCTTGTGTTAGTTGTTCTTTCGCCACTTAGATAAAAATTTAATGGCAAGTTCTAAAGGAATTAAATGGATTGACCAAATGTTGAAATCTTAATGAAGAGTCTTTCATTCCTAACTCAACAATACATTTCAATAAAGTATTGGGAATCACTTTATATGGTATTTGATTGAGTAACTATGGTGCAAGAAATGTGAAAGGTTCCTTTAGCTCTCTCGTATTTATACTTGCATATGTGGTCTGCTTTTTCTCAGTTGAATTTCCTATTCCGATTTTTTTTATTTATAACTCTTATGTGTCTCCAACTTATTTTAATTTTAACTTTAACTATGTGTTGTTTGAGGGCTCGGACTCACATATATTCTTGATCCTTGGAGGGCACATAACCATCTATGTGTCCTTACACAAATCAGTTGTCCACATCGTGCTCTTTCCTACTTACTACTTTTTCTGTTAATTGAATAGAGCTTGGGATTTCTTAGGGATACTCTGTTGCAACTTTCTGCATGTTCATGCAGATGTAGAGGAAACAATTGACTCCCAAGAAAGTGTATAGTTTCTTTTGTCACTCTACATTACTGAATTCAGAATGGTGACCTGTACTAGCTTTTAATTTGCATTTCCATGCTCTTATTAATTACTCTAGCTGTATATTCCCTATAGTTTTCAGTTATTTTGTTTTCATGTGAATCAATTAGTGAAACAAGTCATAGATAAATGTCGGTAATGGACGTTTATGTAATGTTTTGCAGCATGTTTAGCAAATCATTTTAGCTACCCGTCATTTGTATGAGTTGAGAACTACCAGAAATTTTTAAAATGAATCACTTTCTTCTCTCGCTATATTAAGCCAGATTTTTCTTCTATTTATGCAATGAATAATAAAAGTGAATCTGCCTAATACAGACCCTTGATCAATGTACAATAGTGCTGGACGATTTAGGTGTTGATAGATTAAGTGCTGGGGATACTGGCAGTGCAGCTCAGGTAAATCTGAGAAACATTCCATTGACTTTAAATGTATTGCAAACTATATTAACTTCAGTACAGATTGTAGCCTCTGGCGGCTTGCGAGATATGGGAGCAGTTGCAAGCCCTCGGGCAGCAGAAGTTTACGGGCTGACCATATTAGCCGAAAGAATCCAGGTAATGATTTTGTCTATCCTCATAGTCAAGATCTTATCTTTGTTATCTAGATTTGCATGGTCTCAACTTCTGTCTTTTGTTGCTTGGTCATTAGAAGGTCCTTAGATGAAAGATTTGACAATGGTTTCTTGTGTTTCAGAATATGTATTTTTATGGCTCTTAAATCTTAACTTAATTTGTAATTACCACATTTGTCATGAGTCTATTAGTACTATTTTTAGAGATAGTGTCTTTTAGCTTGTACTCCCATCATCCCAAAATGAATGACCAATTTTTTTTTTGAAATTTGCTCTTGATCAAGAGCAAATTTGAAAAGTTTTTGGTCATTCATTTTGGGACAGAGGTAGTAACATCTGGACCTAAAGGCTTGGCTAAGGATCTGGTTTTATATGCAAGAAGGTATCTTTTTCTCTCTCTCTTTTCTCGATTTTGGACAACATATCTGGCCTTGAATATTTAGACCCTGTAAATTGGGGAGAGGGGGGCTCTTGAAATAGCTCAATGAGATTTCCCTTTTTTATCAGTCCAAAATAGGGAGCTGGAAGAAACTCTGTTTTGTTATTTGGTTTTATAATCTGTATTATGTTTTTTTTTTCTTTCCTTCACTTTATGTTAACATGTAATTTTCAAATTTAAAATAATCTTGATCCCGTTCTAGCAAAATCATGGCTTCACCACTAGCCCTAAGTGTACACGTAGTAGACTCATTGAAGGAAAGCATTTAAATGTGAATTTGCCCTAGTAAACTGTAATTCTTAGCGTTGTTAAATAAAACCAATATATATATATATATATATATATATATATATATATATATATATATATATACCATTACACACACATACAAATAGACGAGTATATATATAAGCAATGGCTTGTGGAGAGGGGGGGGGCAAAGATTGGTTTGCAACAACCTGTTCACACCATATTAGGTCAGTTGTCGGGAAAACATCATCCACTTCTGCCACAAGCACTATGAAGTAATCATTGAGGATGATCCACACGTAAGACAAACTCTGAAGCTATGTGGGAGAGCAATGGTCTATGAGCCAAAGCAGATGGACCATATAAATTACCACGCATGTGCGTGGAGACTTGGTGTGTGTGTGTGTGTGCGCGCGCGCGTGTGAGTGAGTGAGAGAGAGAGAGACTGCGTGATACTGACACGAATGGGTGTTTGACTCATCAATCCTAAACATCTACATATGGAAAACAGCTTATGAAGGGGAACATGCACAAACCCTAAACTTGCATGAATTTTATTTATAGTGGTATTTTACATTTCTTTTCTTCGTAAGATGGTTATTGTGATCAAAGATCATTCTTTACTCTTTGTGATGTGGGCTGAACGTGAATTTCCTTAAACTATAAGTAATAACACATGTTAGCACACATATGTGCCTTTGAAGAAACAGTACTTGTTAAATGAAACAGCTTTGTCTGTAAGCCTTAGCACACTTCCCATCTTCACAATTCCTCTCTCTTTGAAAAAGAAACAGTATTTTTAACCAAATGGGACAGGTATTCTTACTTGCCTCAGTTATTATGGGAGTGTTTAAAAGCTCAGGGCGAAGTCCATGGTTCCCACTAATTGTTTTGGTCCTAGAGAAATACCCTGCAAAGTTTATATAATATGCATTTGAGCTCATTTGAACCTTTTCCCCAACTACTTGCCATTGGTCATTTGTTGAATATGCGCAACATTTCCTTATCTTAAACCGTATTTTTGCTGTAAGCTTCCTGGTCGTTATTACCGTACTTTCATTTTCCCCCTCATTACACCAAGGGCTGTGATTTATATGTTGGTGGACCAGCGTGTGGCTGAGGCTGGACCATTTCTGGAACAATCTTACTATGTTTGAACCATCTAGTGTCAGAGTCTATGTGGAGTGTCAGATATATGTTTCATCATACCTATGTCAAACTCTTTATAGAGAAATGAGGGTTTCTAATGATAATATATACTCCCTCCGCCCCATAATAAATGTCGCATTTGACTTAAGTTTGTTTCCTTATTTAGAAATGTGACATTTATTTTGGGATTGATCAAAAAGGAAAGTGCGGCATTTATTATGGGACGGAGGGGTATATGTTTGTTACATGTTCACTGCATGTCCATGACTTCTTCTAGGAGCAAATTTTTTGGCAATTCTGTTTTGTACAACTTATGATTGCATGTGGAGAATCATTTATTGTCTTTCATGGTTCCGTTACAAATTCAATCATTTAATTGGCTGTGATTCACGATTAATTTTCCTTAAATTGTTCATTGTACAATGTGATGTCCAGGATGACTTGGATAACGTTACCCGATTTCTTGTGCTAGCAAGGGAACCAATAATTCCAGGAACGGACAGGCCCTATAAGGTAAAATTCGTCTACTCGTTTTTCTCTAGTATATTAAGCATACTGAAGAAATAATTTTATTTTCTATTTTTTATTTCTTGAAGACAAGCATCGTCTTTACTCTAGAAGAAGGCCCCGGGGTGTTATTCAAAGCTTTGGCAGTGTTTGCTATGAGGGACATTCTGTTGACAAAGGTAACCTTCTAGCATGAGTTTGGTTTTTCTTTTCTCAAACACCCCCCCCCCCCCCCCGCCCAATTCCCGTCTTTTTGTAATCTAAGGATGTTTTTGACATTTTATTCTTGTTCACTCAAGATTGAGAGCCGGCCGCAAAGCCAACGTCCAATTAGGATCGTTGATGAAGTGAACAAGGAGACTGCAAAGTGAGTGCTATTTCTCTTGGTATAGATTTCCAAGTTGGAGTTAAATGTCTAAATTTACATATATACTTTGCGACTATATGAGGCCATTTTTGGTCTATGGCCACCCTGGTTGATTGGTGTCACTCGGTCCCATTCCATTCCTTCCGGTGGCGAAGCCCCAAAAAAATCAAATGGGTCAAGATTGCTTAGGGAATAAAAATTATACGTTTTAAAAAATAGGGAAAACACCGTGTTTGTCCATCGTACTCTGGGGCGTGTTGCACTTTTACCGTCGAACTTTATTTTTTTCATTTTTACCATCGTACCACAAATAATGGTGTCATTTAATACCCAAATGTGTTTTATTTTTACCATCGTACCACAAACAATGGTGTCATTTTATACCCATATTTGTTATAAAATGACACCATTATTTGTAGTATGATGGTAAAAATAAAAATAAAGTTTGATGTTAAAACTAAACCATGCCCCCAAGTATGATGGACAAAAAACGAAGTTTTCCCTTTATATTATACTCCCTCCGTCCCGCCCGAAGTGTCTCAACTTTCCTTTTTGGGCGTCCCATTTAAAATGTCTCAATCCCAAAAAGGAAAGTTTTTATTATTTTTATACTCTTCCTACCCCACTCATTCTCTCTCCTACTTTACTTTTACACTCACAACATTCTCTCTCCTAACTATTCCTCCCACTCATTCTCTCTCCTATTTAATTTTTTCATACTCACAACATTTAACCTTTTTCTCTTTCTTACATCACTTTCCTTAATTCCCGCGCCGATCTCATTTTGAGACACTTCGGCCGGGACGGAGGGAGTATAAAAATTTGGCATAAAGAGGGTAAAAATGATACCATAGTACAAATTTTACCACAAAAGGTGGTTGAAATTGAAAAAAATACTATTTTTAATGTACCTTTTTAGAATTTTTAAAAGTACTAAAATGACCTTTTCCAAAAATTAAGGGCGTCGAGTGGCCTCCATCGCTTTCACGTGGCTTCGCCATGATTCCTTCCCTTATGCAGCATAAGCTTCAACAATGAACTACCTTGGCTTGCAAGCAATGAGCTTCATCTGCTGTTTATATTCAAAATATCATTTTCCTCATTGCAAACTGAGGTTTTATTGTGATAAAGCTGAAGCGACAATGTTTTGCATTATAGAAATCCTAAAGTAGCCGGTTCATCAATTCATGCATCTCAGTAGTATATTCTGCTGTTTATATTCTGATGTTTGTTTCCTTTTAGTCCGTCCCAAAATAAATGTTGTGTTTCCAAATAAGGTAATAGTTTTAGTGTAATCTTAATTTCACCTTGCCATACAGATTATTTTCCTTCTTTGATCCAGTATTTATAGTGAAATGAATGAATATTTAGTAAATTATTTTTTTCGCTGCACTGCCAATCATATCAACTAAATTTCTCATGCCAGGTACTTTGATTATCTATTTTTTGTCGACTTAGAAGCATCCACGGCGGAACCCCGTGCTCAAAATGCATTGAAGAACCTTCAGGTTGGTCCTTTTAGTTCATTTCATATGATAAACATGAATTGTGTAGTTGATTGCTGTCTGATATTCAACATGAACTTATAAACCTCTTTTTTTTGCAACCAGATTTATTTATTAACACTATTTTAGAAACTATTGGTGGTCCAAATTTAGGTAGCAGCAACAAGAAGCTAAAAGAAGCAACATTAGATAACTTACCTTAGAGAAGTACCATGATAGCCTGAAGAACCATAACATTGACACTCCTGCTAATACTAATATTGATGCAATAATACACTCCCTCCGTCCTCAAATGAATGACCAAAAAATTTCAAATTTTCTCTTGATCAAGAGCACATTGAAAATTTTTTGGTCATTCATTTTGGGACGGACGGAGTAGACTATTGGTGGGTCAAATTTGACTTAAGCCGGAAGAAGAAAAGCACAGCTTTTCACAAGCTGACCAGCAGTTCATGTTATAAGATAGGTGTCCAGAGTCCAGACATGATTAAACTGAATTATTTTCTTATTTTATGTTTGTATTTTGTTCAAGATTGCTCTTTTTGATACATCAAAATGGATTGAATGTGTGTGCGTGACTTCTTGCAGGAGTACGCAAGATTTATGCGTGTCTTGGGTTGCTACCCAATCAATAAGAGTTAGATAATCACTCTTGTTAAAGCATCTGCCTGCCTGCCTGCCCAGAAGCCACTTCAACAGGGTAATCTGTACAAAAGTTGAACCTGTTGAAGCAGATTGCAACTTCTCCATAGTTGCAGCTTAAGCAAATTGGGTACATCTTTTTGGAAAGTTAGAACTTAGAAGTAACTTTTTTTGTGTACATTTTCTTAAATCTTTTTACCCTCCATAGATGTTAAGATACCTTTGAATTGAACATTTTGGTCTTTTTTGCGTAACTTGTTTTTGAAAGTGGGTGGGACGGGGGATATGGAACCTTGTGGTCGATTTTGTGATTATAGATACCCGAAAGAGTGAGCAGACTTTCATATCGATGATGCTGGTTTTGAATGATGCAGTCTGGTTTGGTTTGGTTTGCTGAGACCAAAACCAAGATCTGCTTTTACAGAAAAAACTGAAGTGTTTAAAATTTTGTGCCTATGTGTGCCCAAGTGTTGAGAAAAGTAGCAGTTTGTAAACACTAATAATTTGTAACACTTTTAAAGGACTTCTTTGTTTATCTTTATTGAATCAACCATGCCTCTAAAAATTCCTAAAGCTTAAAAAAAAAAACTATTTTTTTTTTTTATATTAAGATTTTATGATTTGGGGATGGAGTTGCAAACTACTTTAGTCAAGGTATATAACAAAATACTCGGGCTCAGTTTGTTTCGCGTAAAATGACTTCCGCAAAATAATTTCCCGTAAAATGTTTTTCGGAAAATGAGATAAACATGTTTTCGGCTGTTTGGTAAGGAAAATGTTTTTCGGAAAAAAGTTCATGTATTCAATGAAAATATTTTTTGATAAAAACACAATTTGAAATAAGTTGAAAGAGATAGGGTGTGGTAGGGCGATGGAGGTGGGGATTAGTAGGGGTGAGGTGTGTGGGTGGGTGTGGGGTAGGGTAGGTGTAGGATAGGGTGGTGGGTGAAATATAAAGGGTAATATTATGGTAGGCTAGGGTGGTGATAGGGTAGGGGTGGGGTAGAGTGGGTAGCCGAGAGTGTGGGGGGGGTAGGATGGGTGGCCGAGAGTAGGAGAGTGGGGTATGGGAGTTGTTAAAAAATAAATTAATTTAATTATTAGTAAAAAAAAATTTGATCGTGTGAGGGGATTGGTGGGGGTTGTTAAAAATAATTTTAATATAAATAAAAAAAATTGATTGGGAGTGGGGGAGTTGTTAAAATATAATTTTAAAATGAATAAAAAAAAATATTTTTTTGACCTTGAGATGAGGTGGTGGTGTGAGTGGGGAGTTGTTAAAAATAAATTTAAAATGATTAAATTTAATTTTGACCCGGGGGCAGGTGGTGGTGAGTGTAGTTGGGGTGGTGGTGAGTGGGGTGGGGTTAGACGTGTCCAAGGTTAAGCGTTAACCGGCTAACCGTAAGGTTAATAACCGGATTTTAACCGCCTAAACCGTTAACCGTCTAACCGCCTTAACCGCCTAACCGATAACCGTGTAACCGAGGTTAACAAAGGTTAAGAAATTTTTACTCCGGTTAACCGCCGGTTAACCGCCGGTTAATTAACCGGTTAACTTAACCGTTAATTAACCGCCGGTTATTCAAAAAAGTTAAGTTTTCTCTTTATATACTTCCGTTTCTTTTAAATCCGTTAAGTTTTCATTTCTTTAAAAATTCATACCTATTTTTCTATAACTTTTTGCAAAAAATATTAGTCTTAACAACTATTTAAAATAGTTTTATTTATCCAAAAAAAAAAAAAAAAAAAAACAGTTCATATACAGTTACATATTTAACAGAAACTGTTAAATATTTAACTGTTTTTTCAAAAAAAGTGTTAAAAACTAACTTTTTATTCAAAAAACTATTAAAAAGTTATTTTTTTTAACTTTAGATAAAAATCTGACATTCTTGAAAAAAAAAAATAATAATAATTAACCGTTTATTAACCGGGTTAACCGGGTTAACCGGATTAACCGTTAACCGGTTAACCGTAACCGTGACTTAACGGTTAACGGTTAAGTCCGGTTAATGATTTTAACCTTCGTTAACCGCCGGTTATTAACCGGTTAACCGCGGTTAATTAACCGTGGTCACGTCTAGGTGGGGTAGGGGGCAGGGTGGGGTGGGAATGGTGATGGAGGGAGAATTGTAAAATCTAATTTTAATATAAATAATTTTTTTATAAGGGGATGGGGTAGGGGGTGATTAATGAGGGATGTATAACGTGGGGTGTATGAAAAGTCAGGTGTGTGTGAGCGTATTATCATTTTTCGAAAAATATTTTACTTAGTAAAAATCCGTAAGTCATTTTACTTTAAAAAGTGGGGAAAATATTTTTCGAAAAACATTTTCTACATTTTCCAGTGCTAAATGGAAAAAATATTTTTCCCCAAACAAATCAAATGGAGCCTCAATATCACAAGGTACCTAAAATTAATGCTCTCTAATGTACATTGAGTGCACTCTTGATTAATTCTTTTTTAAAATATTTTTCCCCAAACAAATCAAATGGAGCCTCAATATCACAAGGTACCTAAAATTAATGCTCTCTAATGTACATTGAGTGCACTCTTGATTAATTCTTTTTTAAAATATTTTTCCCGAAACAAATCAAATGGAGCCTCAATATCACAAGGTACCTAAAATTAATGCTCTCTAATGTACATTGAGTGCACTCTTGATTAATTCACTAGTACTAGATCAGTTCGATAGGAACACTAAAAAAGCGGCACCAGCAACAAGAATGCTAGTTAGAGAGCAAATTACTGAACCACTCGAGAGATGCTCCAAGAAATTTATTGAGTGGGGGTACGAGCCCCCACACCATAAAATCTTGGAAGAGTTGATAAATGAAGAAAACGCAGCCATGAAATACCCATGGACGGAACATTACATGCTCTTAACTAGTAAGGAAGTTTTCAGAAATCTTCATTGTTTCAAGTTACTTAGATTTGATTGCAGGCACACATTTATTCATATACTAAGCATGGATATGCTTAAAAAGTTCAACATGACCCAAAAGCTTTCAGCTGCAATTTTACTCTTCCTTGCTCAGTTCCTTCAGAAAATCCTCATTATCAACCAGAACCTACATAAAGAAACTTGAATTACACACACAGACAGAGTTGTACATAAAGAATATTGCAAATAAAGCTCATTCAGCATTTAAGTCTGGCATGACAAGATTCAGTTTTTCTTTTCCTGTCTGCTTTTACTTCTACAGAAAGTTCTATTCTCAGCAAAGTTGAAATATGCAAGAATTTGTCAGGTTATCCCTCAACAAAATAAGTAAAAGTATGCACTCTGACGCATGGTAATTGATGGCTTTTTAAGGAAATAGTACATCAAATGCAGAGTCCATAAGGGATAGATTTATCAGGTGGCAGATAAGAATTGTCAGGAGTCGAAATTGTATGACAAAAGATGTTTAAGAAAAAGGGTTCCAAAAAAAAAATTAACAACAGCGCAATACCAAAAGGACGCTGCAGTATAAGCTAAGAGCTGGAATCTTGATCTATGATTTATATTATACTTTAATGAAATCAAAGTTTGATCGGGGAAAAAACTTACTGTTTTCCAACCATCAGGGTCTAGGAAGGAGGTGATTTTAGTGTTGATTCCGGGAATTGGTCCTGGCTGCCGAGTTATCTTGCCTCCAAGCTCTTGAGTCACAATATCAACAACCGCAGCACTTTTATACACATCATCTGTACTGATAGCCACCTAGATTCATCATCACACACAAAATCAATCAGTAAGGCTCGCTGAATTAAGAAGAGAAAGAACAGCGCACAGAGGAACCATTTACGCAACTTTTGGACAGATATTTTGACATATTAAATGTAATTATATGAGAAATTATGCAGTGCGATTTCAGTTCAAGTATTGATCTCACCTGCGCATACGCATTCCCTTTAGTATATTCTGTTACACCGTAATTGTAAGTCAGCTCCAGAACAGTAGTCTCGTGTTCTTCAGCATACCCCATCATAGCTAAAGAGTACTGTGTGTTGCAAATGTATATGTCAGCGATTGATTCACCGCTTAAAACACTGATGAAAAACAATTTTTTCCCTACGTCCCATAATGAATGTCCAAAGGAAAAAAAAAAATCAAATTTGCTCATGATCAAGAGCAAATTTGAAAAGAAAAATGGACGTTCATTTTGAGACGGAGGGAGTATAAACACAATGTCATACCTTATGTTCAGGCCTATCAATCTTCCTCAATAATTTCATCCCCAGCGCCTACGTAAGTGCAAATTGTAATTAGTCAACTTCAGATACATAGAATTATGCATCTCGAAGTCAATCTAGAAATGCTTAAAACCAGACTAAAGAAAAATATTTATACTAAAAAAGCCAAAATAATACATAAGTTTCATCTGGAAAAAATAACTAGGAGATATATACCTTCTCATAGAACTTGATTGAGCGTTCAAGATCACCAACTCGGAGCATGACTTGACAGAGGGGTTCGGAGGTGGGACCTCTTTGGATGAGTTCGAAAAGGTAACCATCTGGATCTTTAGCAAAAGCAATTACGCTCTTTCCACCTTTAACTGGACCAGGCTCCCTTGTGATGATTCCCCCCTTAGCCTTTACATCTTCAGCAAGTTTGTATACCTGCAAGTCAATTGAATAAGAAAAACAAATTCTTTACCATATTTTTCAGATGTCCATCAAGTACACTTACATCTGGGTGTGCGATAGCAAAATGTCCAAAGCCTGTTCCAATGTCATACTTATCCACTCCATAGTCTGTTCAATATCAAAATAAAGTGAACATAAACTTAATATTATACTGACACACACAAACTAATTTTAAAAAACAAAAGCCAAAGAAACAATTAAAGCTGAATCAGATTACTATGCTGCATCCATCCCAATGAATGTTTAAAAACAAAAAGAAATAGTCCACACAGTCTAAACATACTGTAAGTCAACTCCACCACGAAGTTGGACTCCTCTGGACCAAATCCAAGAAACGCGTTCGAGTATTTCTCTTCTGGAATGTCTCTCTTCCTTAAAAGCTTCATTCCAAAGCATTCTGTATAAAACCTGATACAAAAAATAACAAAATATTAAATTAAACCATGTTTTAGAGGTTCTCCAACTACTGTCAGACTATGAGTGTGTGGTAAAAGTGGCGTACTTGATGGTACGATCTAGATCGCCAACACGATAAACGGCATGTAACAACCGGCGCTTATCTTTCTTAGGGAATTCCAATAGCTCGTCACTTGGGATATTATTAGCAGCCTCAGCCATGTTAACTCTGCTTTCAATAACAAGTATTTGTCATAAAACCAGAAGTACTTTAACCAAGTAAAAAGGGGAAAAAAAAAAAAAACTTTGTGGTGTATCGAGGAGAAAATATGCAAGTAAAAATGGAGAGAAAAATATAAATTCCAGTAACACTTCATTGCTTAAGATTACAAGTTTCGAGACTTTTAACACAGATATAGGGGGTTTTGACCCCTTTAGTTTTGGGAATGCGAAAACTTACGGCCTCCTACAAAATAGTGATTTCATCTTTTTAGTTTACCCCCTTATTGTTTAGAAATTATTTCAGCACCATATAGAAATTGCAACCCCCGTTAGAGCCAAATTCATACACAAACATGTAAATACTCTACTCTTAAAATAATCTAGATCCCCTTTTAGCAATAAAATTACTTTGCCACTGGATCACCTTTTAAATTCAGAAGAATGATAAAGGGAAAGGAAGGCAAGAAGTCATTTACGACCTGAAAATGTGATGCCAACCAGTGTGATAAGTGATAACTTCTCGTCTCAAGTTCCATATAATCCCTACTAACCCATTTCAATAACAAATTGACCTTCAGACAACCTCTTACTTTTCAAAAAGCCCAGTTCCCCAATTCAACAAAGTTTGGGAAATAAAAGATTCAGACCCACTTGAGAATATTTACTCAAGAACCTCAAAAGACCTTAACTTCTACATTCTTGAAAATCAAAGGAGGATCATGGTGATCAAGTACAAACCAAGTTCATGGGTTCTAAAATCAATTAGTCCTTCAACTGAAAAACAAACAAAGAGGCAAAATAACCCACATTTTAAGGAACCCATAAACTAAAAGGTTTCAAATAGCTCCCAAATTTAACAATCTCAATAGATCAAAATAAATTCGTAAGAAATTGAACCTAATTTGCATAGCAATGATCGATTAAGAAGCAATTGTCACCAATCAAAAGAAAAATCAAAGCATATAAAATTCACAAACCAGTGATCAAGGCGAGCACAAGAACAAAATAATCTAATTTTCGCGATTGATTAACGAATATATGATGAGAAAGAGAGAGCTTACACACAGAGTGAAGAGTTGGAGTGTGAAAATGCAAGAAATCCCTAGAGGAACGAGTAATGAAAATTGGCTGTCACAACAATGACAACATTCACTATTTATTCCTTTTCTTTTATTTATTTTATTTTATTTTATTTTCCTCACAAAAATGTTAAAATGCCACAAATAAAATATTTTCAGATTTTTTTTACATAAATTATTTTATTTGATACGTAACATTTCTTGATCGAATTTAGTTAAAGCATCTTTGAACACATTATTTCATAGAGATACAATAATTTTATAAAATTTTGGCCACAAATATATTTTTAAAAAAATTGGTTTTATATTGTAGATAATTAATTTACTGTAGATAATTATTTTTTGTAAAATTCGAACTGACTATTGTTTTATGGATGAAGAATTGCTCTTGCGGAGCCATTCCTACTTCTGTTGTAGCTTCTGATTTTGCTACATTAATTTTTTTTTTTAAATTAACAGTTGAAATTTTTTATCGATAATTTATACTATATTCCAAATTAATTACTTTCTTAGTCTTAAATTGATTTTTTTTAATGAATGATTTTTTTAAACTTTTTCTTTAAAAAAATGGGACGGACCAAACAGACGGACTTGAACATCTGAAATAGGACGGGTCAGATCGAGTTTAGGCCCATTTCAACAAAAGGACGGGCTCACGGACTTCAACCCATTCCATCCGCAAATTGATCCATACGAACTGATCTGAACCGGACGAGCCCATTTGACCATTACCACTCCCATATACTACGTGATAGTACATGCCATCTGTCCGAATATATTGTATGTCGGTATGGTTTAAGTAATCATAATCTTATATAAAATGGATTAATTTCTAATGACTTGTCCTATCCTGTCAAATCAATTCAATAATATTATAAGTGGAACCTACAATTTAAAGGTGTGAAAAAAAAAATTATGACTGAAAAGGAATTGTAAGAGAGAAGAAGTGATTGGGTATTATAAGACTACTTCCACCAGCAACCTTTCACATGGGTTGGCCACTAAATACAAAAAAGGAAAATGAAAAAAAAGGAAAAAAGAAAACAAAAGCAACGACCCAAGCAAATCCGTGTGTGTCAGCCGGCTTGAGGCGTGGAACCAAAATGGCAGCCAAACAATACACTTGTCACAATATTATTGGACCAAAAATATTTTGTAATTATCCTTTTTAAATATATATCTAAAATAACTGTAAATAAATATATTTTTTATAAAAAAAAAAAAACATCAAAATTTTTTATTTTTCATTCTCTATAAATAGAGACTGGGTTGGAATTTTTTAGACACAATCTCAAATACTCTCTTTCTCATTCTAAAAAATCATTTCTTGGTCCAACTTTAAAAAAAAAATCATGAATCCAAATTTTCAGTTTTTTTCAAATCCTGAAGAATATGGCAATTCTCAAAACTATCCAAACACTCAATTTTATTATAAACCCTCAAAATATTTCAAATTTCGAAAATGATCCAAACTCTCAAATTTCTCCGAATCACAATTTCTTTCCTACATCTGACAATGTTCAAAGCTCCCAGAATATTTCACGAAATTTATTTCAAGATTTTGAACAAACAAACAAAAATACTCAAACAGACCCAAAGGCTGTGAGTTGGCTTGTAAAAGAAGACGTAGCTCTAATGTCGAGTTGGATTTTTGTAAGTGAATATAGTGTGCGTGAAAATAATCAGAAGACTGCTGCGATATGGGCGAAGGTGGCAAAATTGTTCGAAGACGCTCGCATGGAGAATCCAGAAGAAATACGCAAAAGAAATTTGCAAATGATTAAGGGTCGTTTTAGACGACTTAACGAAAGCGTGAACAAATGGATCGCTGCATATAAGGAAGCATATGGTCGGAGAAGGAGTGGAATGAGCAAGAAAGATATCGAGGCAGAAGCTCACACAATTTATGAGGCCGGTGGTAGCAAGTTTACTAATATGCATGTATTTACAGAAGTTATGAGTAAACATCCTAAGTGGGAGTTAAATCTGAATCGCAATGCAACACGTGCCCGTTCTGAGTATGAAGAGAGTAATGAAGAAAGTCGTGATAGCTCAAAAAAATCAAGGACTGATGAAGGTGGAGAAAATTCAACCCCTTCAAACCCAGAAACTCCAATTAGTGATAGTTCAACAATTTCTCGACCCGAAGGTAGAGATGCAGCTAAAAGGAAAGGAAAAGGTAAGATATCACAATCATCTCATATTTTTGATGATTTTACAAATGGTAAATTCGTGCATTGAGGCTCACAAGAAACAATGAAGTTGAGGTGATGAACAAATTGGGAAATGAAAGGATTGAACTGGAACGTAAAAAGGAAGAAAATAAAATTGAAATGGAACGTAGAAAGGATGAAAGGAAAGTTATGAAAATGAATGTTACTCTATTGAATACTCTATTGGGAAAAGATCACCTATCACCACAAGATGAAGAAATGAAACGTCTTCTTATGGAGAAAGTATTTGGGAAATGATTAGTTTGTTTTTATGTAATTTAAGTTTATGCATTTTATGAGTTTTTTCTTGTAATTTAAGTTTATGTATTGTGTGTTTATGTTTATGTTTATGTTCATGTAAATTAATTTTATGTATTGTGTTTTAATTATTGTCATTTAAATTTATGAAATTGTTTTCTGTTCTCCTTTGAAAATGGCACAACTTTAAATGATGACTTACATAGAGATTTTTGTTTTGTTGTAATTATCATTCTGACAAAGCCAAACGTCTTCACATGCTAGAAAAGATGACTTACATAGATAGACGTGCATTGACTTACATAGATAGAGGTTTTTGTTTTATTGTAATTATCATTCTGACAAAGCCAAACGTTTTCACATGCTAGAAAAGATGACTTACATAGATAGAATTGTCCCATCCAATAATGCCCATCCCTACTGCATTATCATTCTGACAAAGCCTTTCAATTCACATGCTAACTTTAATAATTTACATAGATAGCTGTAAATGACTTAAAGGTTTTTGTATGCTAGCTATAGAATTGTCCCATCCATGCTTTAATAATTTCCAACCCCTACTGCTTTATCATCCTTTAAATACTTACTGGATTCGTCTAAAGCTAACACAAGTTCAAAAATGTCTTCTAATGAAAGCTCATCCCAAAATTCAAGTTCTCATTCTGATTCTTTCAATTTCATAGAATTTGATGAATGGGAAACAAGAGTTTTTGAACAAAATAAACATGTTGATCACATCATCGAAGATGTGATCATGAGTAATCCTAATTTATTATCACAACCTACAAGTTCTACTCACAAATCTAGAAGACGAGCTATTGAGAGGCAACGGGAGGAAGGTGAACATCGTTTGTTCAACGACTATTTTTCCAACAGTCCAACCTACCCTCCAAATATATTTCGGCGTAGATTTCGTATACGCAAACATGTTTTCCTCCGTATAGTGAATGAAATCACTACTAATGATGCATATTTTCAACAAAGGCGAAATGCTGCAGGTAGACAAAGCCTTTCATCATTGCAAAAATGTACTGCAGCTATGAGAGTTTTGGCGTATGGGACATCAGTCGACGCGGTTGATGAGCACATGCGAATGAGTAAAACAGTGACAAGAGAGTCACTTATGAGATTTGTAGAAGGTGTAATTTCAAATTTCGGTACTCAATATCTCAGAAGTCCTAATGAAGAAGATTTAAGAAGACTACTTTATGTCGGGGAGCAACGTGGATTTCCGGGCATGATGGAAAGTATTGATTGCATGCATTGGGAATGGAAAAATTGTCCTAAAGCTTGGGCTGGGCAATTTGCAGGGAGAAGTGGAAAACCAACTCTTATTTTGGAAGCTATTGCATCATATGACTTGTGGATATGGCATACTTTTTTTGGAACACCAGGTTCTTGCAACGATATCAATGTACTTCACAGATCTCCTATTTTCAATGATATTTTGGAAGGTCGAGCACCCAAAGTTAGTTATGTCGTGAATGGGCGCGAAAGTAATATGGGATATTATCTCACAGATGGCATCTATCCAAGCTGGGCTGCATTTGTGAAATCAATTGCTTCTCCTACAATTCAAAAACACAAGATGTTTACTCAACGTCAAGAGGCTGCTAGAAAAGATGTTGAGCGAGCTTTTGGGGTTCTCCAGTCTCGTTTTGCATTTATCAAACGCCCATGTCTTGTTTGGGATCGTGATAATATTGGTAGAATTATGATTGCTTGTATCATCATGCACAATATGATTGTAGAGGATGAACGGGACACATACAAAAACTACTATGATCCAACCGAATTTTTAAAGGATGCACCTACTAATCGCCGTAAGAAAAAAAAAGCAATAGAGTGGTAGAAGAAGAAATGGAAGAAGAAGTGGAACAAGAAGATGTTGATCAACATTTTCAATACTCTACTCAACAGGTTGCTAGCTTAGCCACATATATGACTAACAGGGAACAACTTCGTAATAGAGAAGCTCATACAATGCTTAGAGATGATTTGATTGAGCACATTTGGCAAAAATTCGGCGAAGATGATTAATTATGTAATTTTCATTTTATTTCATGTATTGTAATTTTATTTTTGTCATGTATTTGTAATATTTTAAGTTTATTTTCAAGTTGAATTTTAATTTTGTTTGACAATTTTTATTAAGTGATTTTTTTTTTGCAATTATTATAAATTTAATATTTAAATATATTTTTATTGATTTATTACAAGATTAAAAAATAATATAAATTGAGTATTGATAATATATGATAAATTAAAAAAAAAAAGATAATTTAAAGAGATATTAGGGTTGGGTTGGGTTGCTAATGGAGGAAAAAAATAAAAAAAGTGGGTTGTAAATGTAAGTTGAATAGGTGGAAGAGAGAAAAATAATATTTAATTGTTGGGTTGGGTTGGGAAGGGTTGCTGATGGTCATAGTCTAAGTGGGATCTATAATTTAAAGATGTAAGAGAAAAAAATAAGTGAAATTAATAAGTGTGATTCACAATTTAAGTGTATAAGAGAGAAAAGTGGAGTATGAATAATATAATACTAATAATTTTTTGCTATTTTAAAAAATGTGAAACTTGCAATTGGACATTCTTTTGAGTAAAATGTGAAGCTTTAGTTAGCATGTAGGAAGTATATAAAACCACATTAATTTTTTTTTTAATTAACAGTGGAAATTTTTATCGATAATTTATATAGTATATTCCAAATTAATTACTTTCTTAGTCTTAAATTGAATTTTTTTTAATGAATGATTTTTTTAAAACTTTTTCTTTAAAAATATATTTCTAAGTGATGTTTTACTAATTTTTTTTCTTTATATTTTATTATATATTTGTAAAATTACAAGTTTAAAAGTAAATAGCAAAAAAATGTATATATTTTTTATTTAAAAAAATAAAAAATAACTATTAAATATAAAATAATTATTTATTTTGGTACAGATATACTTGATGCTACCATAAGAAATCTTGGTTGCACAGGAACTGAATGTAGAGGATACTTCGGCTACCTCCTCTTTGATTGCTCGCCTGCACACAAGAAACACACGTCAACTAGGTCGGGGGTGTCTCCGGCGAACCCCCTCCGGCGTGAGGATAAGGTTAAATGATCAAGAAAGGGGTATATCAATGGAAGATTTAGAGAGAGAGAGTAGAGAGAGACATACCATGTAAATGACACTATTCATCTTTTATATACTCCCAAGCCCCTCATGTGCCTTGCACATGGGGGGACACTTGTCAATCATTCAAGGAAGGACTCCCAACCAATCTCAAATTAGTGGGATTTCACTATTCACCTTTTCACATCAATCATCCATCACCAATATTTAGGGTTAGGAACGCAGGCGACAAATGGGACGGTGTCCTGTTAACGCTCCAGGCCCCATGCCGGTTTGGCGACAATCAGAGAATGTCGCCTCAAACGAGGTATCCGCCGGCAAACAGCTTCCTCTTATATCCACATTTATAAACATGTGGCGGCTGGGCCAGTCTTCTCGCATGGCCCTATTGCTCGCCAAGCTACATTCCCACGCGCCTTCTTACATTTGCCTTATCTTATTCGCATTGTTCACTCCATTAATGTCGCTTCTTCATCATTAATGTTACACCACATCCATAATTCTTTTATATGGCCCAAGTATAGTGGATCGGCCCATTATGATCTAATGGGCCCGATCCCTAGTACCTTGGGCCCAATCCATCTCATACGATCGCATCAGAAGCCCCCAAGTTCGAGCCCGGACTATTTATGGTCCAGGCGAGAACTTTCCTTGGAGCCGGGTGACTCTCGTGACTTCTCGCCCAATTTGGCGAGATGCAGGATCGAACCATTACTTATGTGACACGTGTCGGTGTGGGGGCGAGCCAGACGGTTTGACAGCCGTACGCTTACCTTGGGAAACGAGCTGTCTCTTCCTTAAATGTTCACAATAATGGGGGGGAATTTCAAAAATCACACCCCCTCAATTAACTATTGGAAATCCCCCTCAAACCTTTCCACTCCTAACTTTCCGGAGCTTAAAAACCCTTCACCATCATCTTGCATCCTCCCCACTCAATCCTCCATTTCCCAAAGACCAAAGACGCCCCAATTTCAGGTGACCCTCTTTCTGATTTCTCGGCATACTCCGGAGCGCTCCAAGGCATTACCAAGGAGAACACAGGTGGCGCATAGAGCTTTCCAGCTCCCTTTCTGGCTACTTCTTCAAGCCTTCCTTCCTGTCTGTAACTTTCCAGGTAATTATTTTCTAATTCTGAATTTTCGCTTGAATTCTCGCCTGCGAGTTTTGTTTTTCGTGAATGACAAAATGATTTTCTAAAACCTGTTTAAACTTGGTTAGAGAGCAGTAAATGGGGGGAGGGTTTTTAGACAAGAGGGATAAGGGCATGGGCCTGAATCTCACTTGCGGATCTTCATTTCGTGTATAGGCGACATTAGTCAGATGTCGCCCTTCCTCTTTTCCCACGAACACCTGATCCCATGCACAATTTCTACACAAAATTATACCCCCCCTCGTGCCTGCGACATCTATCTTTCCTTGAACTGATTTTTCTGGCACTATCATAGCCCCCAATTTACTTGGTCCTCCCTTCTATTCACAGGTCATGTCTTCTTCAAAATCAACTTCTGACCATGATGTCTCGGATACCCTAGCGGCCGAGACCTCAGAGCGACAACCTATCTCGCAGGGTTCTTCCAACCCTGAGGTCGCAGGCTCCAGCAGTTCCTCCTATACCAATTTACAAACTCAATACTATGTTAAGTACGGGATTAACCCGGATGTATATCATGTAGAGCCATACGTTGGGGACTTGTCTCTGGCCGCTATGCGGAATAGGGACGATGGGGTTATAGTGTTTCCATCCCAATTAGACGCCGGCTTGAGGATTCCCGTAGATCCTTTCCTTGTCGCCGTTTTAATCCATGCTCAGGCAGCTATTATCGACCTTCACCCTAATGCTATCAGGATCCTCACGAGTTACCTAGTGATTTGTAGGGCCCTAAAACAAGAACCCACTGTTCCCCTATTCGTTAATTTGTTTGACGGTTATACTGCCGTATCTCAGAGGCAGGGTGTTGTTGAGAACCGACTTTCCATCAAGTATAAGCAACCTAGACTTCTTACCCCTTTACCTAGGAAAGTCCACAACTGGCAATCCAACCCACTACTGATTACATCTCGCATAGGCTGGACTCACCCTTGTGACCTTGGCGACATATACACCAAGATCATAACCCGTAATGCCTTAGTTTCCGGCGACACTAGGCTAAAAGCTAAAATTTTTAAGGTTTTAGAGGATGCCTCCGACACAGGGCTGGCATTGTTTTCGTGGCGGGATATACTGTCTCGCCCTTCATTACTTAGAAAAGTTGGTCTTCCTGATTACCGCTACCCTGACAACGAATCTCGCCTTATCATAGAGCCACTTGATCCCTATCCTGGTTGGGACCTTCATTCTGGGAATGTTTTTGCCGCCGAATGTGGACCTTGCCAAGTGAAGGGCCATTGTTGCAATGCCATGTATGAGGTTTTAAGTATGTATCTCGCCTTTATACTTTTTATTTTGTTTTTCTATCTCTCTTTATTAACTGTCTCTTTCCAACTCAGGATTTCGACTCATGGATATTTCCGATAGACGTACTGCTGCTGCTCTTAAGTCTGATAGTCGTCGCAAGCGACTTACCAATGCCCGCCAAGCCGACTTATCCAAGGCTACTGAGTTGGAGCTCCCCATCTCTCGTGAAGGGGATGATGCATAGGCAATAGCTCGCGATAAATCCTTGGTTGCCGCCGAGAGAGCAGCGGGCCAGACGCGAAAATCCAGCAGAGCCAAAACTCCCCAAAGATCATCCGCCGTTTCGCAGCGAGAAGAGGAAATGGAAATAGAGACTGGTGCAAAGAATACTGAGGTTGCCGTGGAAGAGTCCATCCCGCCTGCCAATTCCCCCCGACCTTCTGGTTCCCGCCCTCACAAAAGGGGGCGCACTGAGGAGGAAGCAGAGGCCGTGGAAGAATCGGCGAGGGTGAGGCGGGGCCGGTGAGCTGGCTTAGAGATGGGTTTGAAATGCCTACGGAAAGAGATGGCTTTTACGATCTTGGTGTGGAGATCGCCTCTGTTCCCCCACTGGAAGGTTTTAATATTCATTCCCGCGACCCTCACAACAGTCTCATTGGGGTCGGCATGCTTGAGAGGATATGCGACAAGGCGGCGATAAAGGAAGTAATTGAACAAGACACCGACCTGTCTTTGAACTTTTTCGGCCTTCAGATCTGTGGGGTGAGTATTGCCGCTTAATACTTTACTTTTACTTCATCAATATTCTTCGAAATATTAAACTTTTTTTCGAACTTTTACAGATAGCGAGTACTTTGCGCGGGTTCAGAGACAAATGGAAGCTTGCGATGCGCGAGTCCGAGAAAACAGACAAGGCTCGCAAGCGAGCGGTGGCTAAAAAAGAAAAATATAAGAACAGGTGTGGAGAGATGGAGAGAGAGCTGGCATTACTTCAAGGCGAGAAACTGAAAACGGCAGAGATACTTAAGGCTAGCGAGGACAAAGCCTTGGAAGCTGAAAATAAAGCTAAAGAGATTTCCTCAGAGAAGCTGGCGTTGGAGGAGAAGGTTAGTTCCCTAGAAGCCGATAAGCTGGTCATGGCGACAAAGAATGACGATTTGATCCAAGAGATAGCCGCCAATAAAGAGAAAGCAGAGACTGACGCAATGGACATGTACGGCAAAGCCTTACTCCATGTCATGCGGGCAGTAGCGGCTAGCTCAAAGGAAATCCCCGCCATTACTCCCGAGCTTATCGCTAAATGGGGATCCGAGCAAATTTACAGCGACTTTTGCCGCCTCGGTCATTCCATTGTTCCCTATGAGGAGGGTGAGCTTAAGGCCCTGGCCGCAGAAGATAAACTCTTGGGCAAGCCGGTTTGGGATCCCCCTTCCCTGATTGACAAGGATGCTCTATCGATGTGGGTGGATCTGATTGGCGAAAAAGGTCAAGCCCTCTTAGCCGCCAAAAATGTCGCTCGCGAAGCCCTCCGTGCTGCCCGAACTTCTGCTGGCGGAAGCCAACCCTCTTCTCCCTGATTAACATTGGTTCTCTTCTTGAAAACAATATTTTGTGGTTTGCATTAGACAATTTACTTTCTTGCTTTTTAAACAATGGTATTTTCACTTTTTGGGGATGTCGCGGTTTGCGACTTAGACATTTGAAATTTTTCTTTTTGCTCGTGGTGTCGCGGTTTGCGACTTAAATACTTGACGTGGTTGTAAGGTCGCGGTTTGTGGCATAAACATTTAAGTCCTTTTTTGGTTCGGTGTTGCGGTTTGCGACTTGATACTTTATCTTTTGCGTCTATATATGGCTCTCTTAACCTTCTGCTTTGTAATAACTTAGATGTTGCTATTAACGACTTTGCTATGCCTTTGATTGTTGTGAATGCTCCTTGATGCCTATTTTGACTATTTGAATGTCGCAGTGCGACTTTAACTCCTTATTTTTACTCTTTACTATCATTGCTCTATTTATTGTTACTTGTTCTAACTTAACCTTAGAATGCCGCAAATTTTGCTTCGATAGTTCATCGAAGACTCTCTTCCCTTTCTCTTATCTATATACATACTACTCCCTCCAAAAGAGTAAGGCTTGTCTTTAGGCAGCCTTACTTTATTGCTAGGATCATAAGCAGCATACCTTGTGAATAACTTTCTATCTGGCGGCAATCAGACATCTTTTCCGGGTTCCTTCAAGAAGCGACTTGAAGCTGTTGTCTATACGCATATTATTCTTCTAGGCGCCTAGCATTTCGCTCTTCTAGGTCGCTGCGCCTGGCATTTCGCTCTTCCAGGTCACAAGGTTTGGGGCCCAGGAACCACTATCTCCAAGGCACCGCCCCTTAATCTCGCCCATAAAAATTTTGGGACTTTTCTAGGCGCCTAGCATTTCGCTCTTCTAGGTCACCGCGCCTGGCATTTCGCTCTTCCAGGTCGCAAGGTTTGGGGCCAAGGAACCACTATCTCCAAGGCACCGCCCCTTAATCTCGCCCATAAAAATTTTGGGACTTTTCTAGGCGCCTAGCATTTCGCTCTTCTAGGTCGCCGCGCACGGCATTTCGCTCTTCCCGGGTCGCAAGGTTTGGGGGCCAAGGAACCACTATCTCGAAGGCACCGCCCCTTAATCTCGCCCATAAAAATTTTGGGACTTTTCTAGGCGCCTAGCATTTCGCTCTTCTAGGTCGCCGCGCACGGCATTTCGCTCTTCCGGGTCGCAAGGTTTGGGGCCAAGGAACCACTATCTCTAAGGCACCGCCCTTAATCTCGCCCATAAAAATTTTGGGACTTTTCTAGGCGCCTAGCATTTCGCTCTTCTAGGTCGCCGCGCACGGCATTTCGCTCTTCCGGGTCGCAAGGTTTGGGGCCAAGGAACCACTATCTCCAAGGCACCGCCCCTTAATCTCGCCCATAAAAATTTTGGGACTTTTCTAGGCGCCTAGCATTTCGCTCTTCTAGGTCGCCGCGCCTGACATTTCGCTCTTCCAGGTCGCAAGGTTTGGGGCCAAGGAACCACTATCTCCAAGGCACCGCCCCTTAATCTCGCCCATAAAAATTTTGGGACTTTTCTAGGCGCCTAGCATTTCGCTCTTCTAGGTCGCCGCGCCTGGCATTTCGCTCTTCCAGGTCGCAAGGTTTGGGGCCAAGGAACCACTATCTCCAAGGCACCGCCCCTTAATCTCGCCCATAAAAATTTTGGGACTTTTCTAGGCGCCTAGCATTTCGCTCTTCTAGGTCGTCGCGCCTGGCATTTCGCTTTTCCAGGTCGCAAGGTTTGGTGCCAAGGAACCACTATCTCCAAGGCACCGCCCCTTAATCTTCAACTTTTGCAATTCATCTTCAAACTTTATCGGCAATAGTTTTGTTCGCCATCTTCAATCTTTAGCCCTTCGTCTTTAAGCTTTAGCGGCAACAATCTTGGTCGCAATCTTCAATCTTTAGCCCTTCGTCTTTAAGCTTTAGCGGCAACAATCTTGGTCGCCATCTTCAAACTTTAACCCTTCATCTTTAAGCTTTAACGACAACAATCTTGGTCGCCATCTTCAAGCTTTAACCCTTCATCTTTAAGCTTTAGCGGCAACAATCTTCCCACTCTGGTTTATGCAACTATCAACAAAGGAGAAAATCATCAGAGTATTACAAGTATACAACTCTATGACAATTGTGTTGAAAGTACTTCCCGCCCTGACTGTCATACTATATACAAATTTACAGGCCAACAGATCAACAAATTTTACATAACTTCTCCTTGTAAGCGACAATCAAAAAGACAATAAGAAAAAGTTATACAACTTTTGTGATCTACGGCAAATAATCAAAAGGAAACAAAATAAGGTCGCTGCGACTTCATTGATAGAATCGCTTGAGATGGTCTACGCTCCAGGCATTCTTCAACTCTTCACCATCTTGTTTTCGCAACTTATACGTTCCTTCTCGCACAACGCTGGACACCTGGAATGGACCTTCCCACTTCTCGCTCAGCTTGGTGAAACCTGGCTTGGCTCCAGTCACCTCCGCACTTCTCAAGACCCAATCTCCGACATTAAAAGATCTCTTATTAACTACTTTGTCATCTTGGGCTTTCATCCTTTGCTTGTAATTGATCATCTTCATTCTCGCATACATTCTTTTTTCATCAATAAAGTCTAAATCATTACACCGTCTTTGCCCGTTTCTCGCCTCGTCATAGTAAGCAACCCTATATGTTGGCAGCGCCATCTCCGCAGGCTCCATAGCCTCCGATCTATAAGTAAGGGCAAAGGCAGTTTCTCCTGTTGAACCTTTGACGGTAGTTCGCACATACCACAAAGCTATAGGCAATTCCTCAAGCCACGCTCCTCCTCTTCCTTCCAGGTTTTTGCGCAAGGTGACAATGATCTGCTTGTTTGCCGCTTCCGCCTGGCCGTTACCTTGCGGCCTATATACCGCTGACATCCAATGTTTCACATTAACCCTTGCACATTCTGCCGAAAATTTCTTCCCAAACTGAGTGCCATGATCTGAAATAATAGCTCTTGGAACTCCATATCTACACCAGATATTCTCCTGCACAAACTTTATCACCTGATCCTTACTGATTGTCGCTAAAGCTTTTGCCTCTGTCCATTTCGTGAAATAATCTACAGCGACAACCACGTGCTGGCAACCCCTTAGCTTTCGGAAAAGGCCCTATTAAATCGATTCCCCACATGTCAAACGGCCAAGTTGGCACAATAGGAGTTTGCTCTGTAGCTGGTTGTCGCGGGATGTTGCCAAATCGCTGACATTTCTCGCACTTTTTTACATACATCTCGGCATCTTTCCTCAGATTTGGCCAATAATATCCATGAAATAATACCTTATCAGCCAGCGTTCTCGCTCCAGGGTGGCCTCCGCATATGCCCTCATGAATTTCAAACAGTACTCTCTGCACCATATTAGGCTCAACACACCTTATTAGCGGCTTCGAGAAAGATCTCCTATACACCACTCCATCCTGCACCGTGAACCTGGGCGATGTCGCCTTAATCAACTTTGCCTTCTCTTCATCAGGTGGCAGCTCTCCCGCAAGCAAGAATTCCTTCATTTCTATGACCCAACTCTTCTCGGCATCGACAATCTCTGAGACAAGTGGCCTGTCGATTACCGGCATATCTATATATTCCAATAGCGGCTCGCTAGCTGGATCTTGCCCATCGGATCCCGCCGTCCTACTCAACTCATCCGCACGCGAGTTATCAGCCCTGTTAATCTGAACCAACTCCCAAAACTCGAATGCTCCCAACAAGCTTCTCGCTAAATTACAATACTTCTCCAAGACAGCACTCAAAACTCCATAATCACCCTTCACTTGATTGACAATCAACTGGGAATCTGAATGAATCACTATCTTGGTCAACCCAATATCTCGCGCCAGCTCTACTCCTGCAATTAACGCCTCGTACTCAGCTTGATTATTTGAAACATTAAAGTTAAACCTCAATGCTTTCTCATATTTAACTTCTTCATCAGTTTAAGTCAGGATGATTCCCGCCCCGCCCCTTTCTTTTGAAGACGAACCATCGACATACAGAACCCAACAATCAGGCGGCCTTATCCTCTCTATCGTCAAACTGGGCCCAACTTGCCTCTCCACTTTCTCTTTCTCCTTACTTCCTCTTGTCTCGTCATGCGACCTCGTGAAAGATGTTTCCACTATGAAATCTGCCAAAGCTTGCGCCTTGATTGCGCGGCGAGATTCGTACCTTATATCAAACTCAGTCAATTCAATTGACCATCTCAGCAATCTTCCCGCGGCATCCGGCCGCTGCAAAATCTTTCTTAGAGGAGCGTCACTTAACACGACAATGGTGTGCACGACAAAATAAGCCCTTAGTTTTCGCGCTGCCACCACCAAAGCGTAGGCCAGCTTCTCGGCATTAAAGTACCGTGATTCGACCTCGCTCAGCGCCTTTGATATATAATAAATCGGCCTCTGATTGCCCTTCTCCTCTCTGACCAAAACCGCCGCCACCGCGAAATCTGAAGCCGCCAAATATACCAATAGCTCCTCTCCTTCAACAGGACTACACAACAAAGGCGGCGTACCCAGATAGGTCTTCATTTGCTCAAAAGCGACATCACATTCTTCATTCCACACAAAACTCTTCACCCCCTTTAGAACCTTAAAAAATGGCAAACACCTTTCTGCCAACTTGGAAATAAATCTCCCCGAACCGATAATCCTTCCATTTAACCTCTGAATCTCGCGGATTGACTTAGGTGGCGACATATCCAGTAGAGCTTGAATCTTTTTGGGATTGGCCTCTATCCCGCGCCTGTTCACCAGAAAACCCAAAAACTTTCCCGCCGTGACTCCAAACGTACATTTACTTGGGTTCAACTTCATTGAGTTCCTTCTTAGATTTTCAAACGTCTCAGCGAGATCCAGAACATGATCATACTCTTTTGTCTTTGTTACCATATCGTCAATATAAGCTTCCAAGTTTCGCCCAATTTGCGACTTGAAGACCTCGTTTACCATTCGCTGATAAGTCGCGCCGGCATTCTTCAAGCCGAACGGCATCATTTTGTAACAAAAATTACCCTTGGGAGTTCGAAAAGCTGTCTTCGCCTTGTCATTCTCGCACATTTTGATCTAATGGTACCCTGAATACGCATCAATAAAACTGAAGACTCTGTGACCGGCAATCGAATCCACCAACCTGTCGATCTTAGGTAGCGGGTAACAATCCTTTGGGCAAGCGGTATTTAAGTCGGTAAAATCTATGCACATCCGCCATTTCTTGTTCGACTTTAGTACCATAACAGGACATGCCAACCAAACAGGATACTGAATCTCTTCTATGATTCCCGCCTTTAGCAATTTGTCAACCTCCTCCATAACTGCACTCTCCTTCTCTGGCGATAAGTGTCTAACCCTTTGCTTGAATGGCTCGACATTGGGATCGGTATTTAAGCAGTGCAAAGCGACATTCTCATCGATCCCCCTCATATCCTCTGGCCGCCATGCAAACACATCCAAATTATCCTTTAGGAATTCAACTAACCTTTCTCGCTCATCCCTGAATAGCTGTTTCCCAATTTTAACCCGTTGCTCTGGGAAGTATCTGTTGATCTCGACTTCTTCCAACTCCTCACCAGCCTGAATCTCGGGCTCATCCAGGGTTTCTAAAATTTCCACCTCTATTCTTTTACGCTTTCTACTGACTGGGGCACTGGCGGGAATCACCTTCAAAGGATTATTGAATGCGTTGCCGGTAGGTCGCCCATTTTCATCCTCAACCTCCACTGTTTCACAATCCTCCTCAGACTCGGCGACAAGGTCTTCAACCATTATTTCCTCAATTCTGGGCTCCTTCATCTGAACAAATTGAACTGCCCCCGAGGAACTCAGATTTGGCGTTACTTTCACGACTTCCATACCGAGATCCAACTCTTCTGCAACATGCCGCTCAGTACTTACATAATTAGATTGTCGCGTAACCATCATCCCATTTTGCTTAGCCTCATCGTTCGCCCCTGCGACAACCATAGCCGTACCATTCCTCATACTCTCAGTCACTTCCCAAATATCCTCAGTCTCCACAAATTCAATCATGTTAATTCTTAACTGGCTAGAATGAGACTTCGTTGTCATCGAACTAGTAGAAGCCCCCTTTGCTTTCATCATTTCCTTCTTCTTTCTCGCCACCGTTATAGCTTCACTTTTTATACAACCCACTCCCCTAGGAGTAGGATATTTCACTCTCTGATGCGGGATGGACAGCACCATTTCAAAGCTCAACAGAAAAGGGATCCCCACTATGGCATTATAGGCGGAAACTAGATCAATCACCATAAATTCCACCTGCTCACTTCTCGCCAGGTCGCCTTCACCGATCTCTACTTCCAACATGATTGTTCCCTTGACCTTTACTGAATGATTTGTAAATCCCTCGAGATATCCCTTGTAGGGCACCAAGTTCGCATCAGTATAATTCATCATTTTAAAAGCCTCATAATACAAAACATTCCTGCTCGCCCCTGAATCTACCATCACACGCTGCACTACATTGTTTCCCGAACAGATGGTGATGATCACTAGTTGGCTCCCATGACCTTTTGTCGCAGCTAGCTCACTTCTCGAAAAACTAATCACCTGTAGGTGTTAGTGCCCTAGGCCTATAGAGATAGACCTTTATGTAATGTCATTGTTCATTTATATATGAGATTGTTTATTTGATTATTATATGTGTTTGCATGTTTAGTTATAATAATCGTGTCCCTAGTACTTATGAAGCGCTAGTATGAAGTCTAATGGATAATCATGTGATGATTATATGCATGGAGATGCGCATTAGATTCATGGGTACTTGTTAGAGAACAAGGTACTGGACTTGACCCATTATGAGATTTATGTCATGGTCATATGTCATAAATAAATCTCATATAGTCATATCATTGATATCCTTTGACCTGAGATTATCATCGTCTTTCACTCGATGAATATCATGTTTGATATAGTTTAACGTTGTCTTTAACCGGACAACAATAAGGGCTATTATTGGCATGATATGATTCTTGTTGGGAAGAATGATAAGTCAAGATGGAAACTTGTCCCTCATAAAGAGAGATGTTTGCTTGGCCACTCGTGAGTAAGATTGATGTAGTGCATGGCCATGCCCGAATGAATTAATATGATTAGTGTCATTCGATTAATCAATTTACTTGGTAACGAGAAAGCATTGAACAATATGAGTTGACGTGGACCATGACTCATGTTCAATATAACATCGTGTGACAATGGGATTGTGATATGTACTATGTAGGAAAAACGAACTTGATATTATATTATTTGGGTAGACATGATGGCTTGCTAGAGTCCGCTCATGTCTTATGAGGATCGATGTGATCGAACTCATTGCCAACATAATATAGTCCTATGGGGTCACACGCATCAAACGAATTGTCAAAAATGAATTATGGATTTCTGGTGTGTTGGGCAACCGCCCAAGGTGCTATGGGCGACCGCCCATGTTATTTGAAAACTGGGCATTGGAGACTGTCTAGATGGGCGACCGCCCTCGTCCTTATGGGTGACCGCCCATGTTGGTTTTCGAATAAGGGATTAAAACTCTGGACACATGGGCGACCGCCCATGTCCTTATGAGCGACCGCCCATATGGGTTTTCGGAGGAAGGGATTAGGCGCTGGACACATGGGCGACCGCCCAGATCCCTATGGGCGACCGCCCATGTACCCTAAATGCTGAAACCGTTTTTCTCAAGGGTTTTTAATAGGGCATAGTATTTATAGAGTATAAATACTCTCCTTTAACAACCCTAGCATCCAGTTCCGATTTTGAGCCTTGAGAGAGACAAAATAGAGAGAATTCTTCAATTGTGAATTGAAAACATCTCATCAATTCCATAATTCATCATAGATTGAAAAGGTTTCAATCAAGGGATCTAGCAGTCCTCCTAGAAAGAGTTCTAGGGTTCGTTCATCGCGTGGATACTCGTAGAGGATCTTCGCTTCTCAAGATCATTTGTTCGTGATTCAAGGATCGTATATTGAAGACTTGCTAATTCTTCAATCTGGAGTTAGACTACGTATATCAACGACAAAGGCATTCAAGGTTGGTAACCCTAATTCATATTTCTTAATTACTCATCTAGAACGGATTCTAGGGCTTTGGGTATTCGAGTTATTTGCATTATTCCGCTGCGCATGGACCCTCGAAACCCAACAGTGGTATCAGAGCCCCGTTCATGATGTTTAGTTAGATAATCATGATTATTGTGTAATATGATTATATGAATTTTCATGATAAATATGATTTGGAATGTGAAATTATATGAGTATTGCTTGTGAAGTAATTGTATATAGTGATATACCATGATTATGAAATTGAAATATGTGATTAATATGATTAATCTAGGTTATGGGATGTCAATTTCATTTATATGATTAATGTGATTAATCTAGGATATTTGTGAAGTATTACTTGGTATATGGGTTGGACACCAAAACCTTCCCCACAGGCACTTCGATGGAAGTGTGGGATAACCTTGGAGCACGTGGCCGCGTACTAGTAATTACTGACCAAATGTAATTTGTGTTGTATCATTCCATGTTCATAATTATGCTCATATAGTTTTTCATGAATCAACCTTGCCATGTTAATTGATAAACATGAAAAATTGAACCTTCTTTGAAATTTTGAGTTTGTTTATGCTACCCACTTTAAACACTTGTGAGTACACGGGTAGTTTTATGTAGGCTCGCCATAGCGAGGTACATTAATTCTATCTTTGTATGATCAAGATGAGCAAATAGTGATTGCTATACGTTTAAAATGGTTGAACTCAATAAGGCTATCAAAAACAGTTTTGGGCCTAAGGCATAAGATGAGATTGAAACATGTGACATATGATGTCTATAATCTCATAAAAGATCTAAGAGTCATATGTTGATATGATTGATAAATGTTATCTACCTTTTTAGTTTAATTTTGAGTGATCGTGTCATAGCCGACTTGAAATTAAATTAAAGTTGGGTCTTAGCCTATTAAATTATATTATGCATGTTTGTATATGAAGGTTATATAATTTAGTGGGAGTATTTGTGAAATACATTATTTAATCTCTTAAATGAAATTGGTGCTCATATATGTTTATATCTTGTTGCATATCTTTGTAGATCAATGGCTGCTAACACTAATCAGAATTTGTCACTGCGATCAGTCCTTGAGAAGGACAAGTTAGAAGAGAATGGCAACAACTATGTGAATTGGATCCGCTGTTTGAGAATTGTTCTCAAACAAGAAAGGAAGTTGTACATTCTCGATGGACCCATTCCACCCGAGCCTGCTGCTAATGCATCTAAAGCTGAAAGGGACCAACATAAGAAACATGTGGATGATTCTATAGATGTTGGTTGCCTGATGCTGGCTACTATGTGTAAGGCCCTTCAGAAGGACCTTGTTGTGATGATGTGTATCCGAAAATTTTCCCATTTTTATTTGAAAAAATCAACGAAACGGAGTCGCCACGCCATTTTTGTTTTAAGGGCCAAAACTTTGAAAAATGCCCGAGATCAGAAATTTAGGTTCGGAGGTCATGTTACGCGTCGGGAAGGACGTTAGTGTGCACCCGGAGCGCCTCGTAAAACGAGTCTTCCAAACATTTGAAATCCTTTTGTGTGTGTGTGTGTGTGTTTTGACCAAAATGAGTTGAAACTGGGAAAAACAAAAATGGGGAACTCTTTATAAGACTTTGAACAATCCCCAAGATTTTTGGTATGATTTTTGGGTTGAGTCTTGGCTCTCAAAAGATTTTTGGGAGTTGAAAAGCAATTCTGCCAGAATGAAAAAGGCAGTTGACCCTTGACTTTGAAATGGACTTAAAGGCTTCAAAACCTCAGAATCTGGGGAAAGTCCGAGAATGAAAGTTTCTTAAAACACCCTAAATAGGGTTTCTGCAAAGTAATTTTCCATTTTGGAAGTAATTTGAGGGGTCAAAACCTTCTGGAAACCTCAGATATGAGATCTGGATTCCCAGAAGCTGATGAACTAGCCTCTGAAAGAAAATTTGAAAAGAGGAGTTTTACTCACCCAAAAAATAAAGTAAAAATATGTATGGAAATATCTGGATGTTGGCTACAAAAAGTGTTTTGTAGTCAACACCAAATTCCACATTTATATGTGTCCAAAAAATTAGACCATGGACTGAGGTCTGAGAAAATTGCTACTGGACAGCAACTTCTCAAGAGAGAAAATGTGATTTTAAAGGGGGTTTTGCATCCATGCTTGTCCCCATTTCCCTAGGTTTTGGTTAGTGATCACTTGACATTTTAGTGGTGAATCAACTATACCAAACCATCCTTGGGGTACATTAGGACTAAACATTTCATTTGCTTGGGAAGGGGATTTTTATCCTTTGAAAATGAGATTTGATGCTTGAAAATGGTTTTTAGGGTTTTGAAAATGAGTTTTCTTTGCAAGAAAGTAAGAGAACTTGAAAATAATGTAGATCCTTGTAGAAGATCATCCATGGAGATGAACTTCCATGGTGATCTTCTTGGATCTAAAGCAAGAAGATGAATAAACTACATTTTGTAGCTTGAAAATGCATGCATGGATGAATTTTAGGGTAAGGAGAGGGAGGTTATACCTATCTTCCTTGTGTTTAGTGTTTGAAGGCTTGAATGTGAGAGTGTTTAAGGCTTGAATATGAGAGTGTTTGAGGGTGTTTAGGGATGATGATTTGAGTTGGTTAAAGAGAAAACAAGTAGATAACAATGAAGTCCTCTATGTTTTCTCTCTAATCCTCCTCCTATAGGGTGATTTGAGCTTGGATTGGTGTATGTATGAGAGTATGTATGAGAGTGATTTGAAGTGTTTGTGAGTGAGTGAGATTTGGGAAAGATTGGAGAGAAAATGGTGGCAATCTAAGGATTCCCACTGTTTTCTCTCTATATTTCGCCGAGTTTCGTTCTTTGTGATCAAATTGTGTTGTGTAAACTGAGAGAGGAGGGTTCAATTTATAGGCCCCTGTGAGATGCAATCCCATCCGCGCGGAGGGTTCCGTAAACGTGCCTGGTGCATTAAATGCTGCTCCAGGCTTTGAACAGGAAGAATATTATTCAAAATTCCAGCAGTTTTTGTTGTTCAACTTGCCTAATTCAGATTTTTCCAATTTCTTTTGCTTTTTTGATTCCTTTCCATGGTTTAAATTTAAATGGCAATGCCCACTTTACCCTTGGTTGGTTAGAAATGTTAGAAATGTTAGAAATGTTAGGAATGTTAAAACTTTCGTTAATTTTCTAACGAAAAGTGCTAACAACTCAAATTGGAGTACTTACAGTAGCCCCTCGGCGACGGTGCTTTCGAAGGAAGCGGGGTCGTCGATAAGAGTAAGGCTCCATATTTGACAGGATGATCAAGTGATCAAGTGGCTGGACCTAATGATAGGCTACCTACGTATCCTTAAGAGGAATCAAGCCAGTCGTAGTTCGGGTCTTTCGACTATCTTTAGTCGTCGACCCTACTGTTTTAGGAAAGTCATCCTAAGATTTGACTATTTTTGGGAAGGCACCCTATGGTCTGACTATTTTTGGGAAGTCGCCCTATGATCTGACTGTTTTTTGGGAAGTCACCCTAAGATCTGACTATTTTTGGGAAGTCACCCTAAGGTTTTGACTGTTTTTGGGAAGTCGCCCTATGGTTTGACTATTTTTGGGAAGTCTCCCTATTACTTGACTATTTTTGGGAAGTCGCCCTACGGTTTTGACTATTTTTGGGAAGTCGCCCTATGGTTTGACTATTTTTGGGAAGTCGCCCTACGGTTTTGACTATTTTTGGGAAGTCGCCCTATTACTTGACTATTTTTGGGAAGTCGCCCTATGGTTTGACTATTTTTTGGGAAGTCGCCCTATGGTTTGACTATTTTTGGGAAGTCACCCTAAGGTTTTGACTGTTTTTGGGGAAGTCACCCTAAGATCTGACTATTTTTGGGAAGTCACCCTAAGGTTTTGACACATTTTGGGAAGTCGCCCTATGGTTTGACTATTTTTGGGAAGTCTCCCTATTACTTGACTATTTTTGGGAAGTCGCCCTACGGCTTGACTATTTTGGGGAAGTCTCCCTATGACTTGACTATTTTGGGGAAGTCGCCCTATGATCTGACTGTTTTTTTGGGAAGTTGCCTTATGGTTTGACTATTTTTGGGAAGTCGCCCTACGGTTTGACTATTTTTGGGAAGTCGCCCTATGGTTTGACTATTTTTTGGGAAGTCGCCCTATGGTTTGACTATTTTTGGGAAGTCGCCCTATGACTTGACTATTTTGGGGAAGTCGCCCTATGGTTTTGATTTTGGTTTGTCGAATTAGGGGATGATTGCTTTCCTCGTGTTGTGTGTGATAGCGTCTTAGGTGCCTCGAACCTTGATGATGGCGTCTCAGGTGCCTTGAACCTTGATGATGGCGTCTTAGGTGCCTCGAACCTTGATGATGGCGTCTTAGGTGCCTCGAACCTCGATGATGGCGTTTTAGGTGCCTCGAACCTTGATGATGGCGTCTTAGGTGCCTCGAACCTCGATGATGGCATTTTAGGTGCCTCGAACCTTGATGATGGCGTCTTAGGTGCCTCGAACCTCGATGATGGCGTCTTAGGTGCCTCGAACCTCGATGATGGCGTTTTAGGTGCCTCGAACCTTGATGATGGCGTCTTAGGTGCCTCGAACCTCGATGATGGCGTTTTAGGTGTCTCGAACCTTGATGATGGCGTCTTAGGTGCCTCGAACCTCGATGATGGCGTTTTAGGTGCCTCGAACCTTGATGATGGTGTCTTAGGTGCCTCGAACCTTGATGATGGCGTCTTAGGTGCCTCGAACCTCGATGATGGCGTCTTAGGTGCCTCGAACCTTGATGATGGCGTCTTAGGTGCCTCGAACCTCGATGATGGCGTTTTAGGTGCCTCGAACCTTGATTTGAAACGATTTCCTTTGATGGTTTAGGATAGATGGTCCTCTAGTGGACTTCATTTGAAGGGATCGGTTTTACGTCTGCTGTCGAAGGAAAGGATGACCGTGATGGTCGAGTGGCTGGACCTAATGATAGGCTACCTACGTATCCTTAAGAGGGAATCAAGCCGGTCGTAGTTCGAAAATTGATGGGGATGGTCTTTGTTGGTTTGACGAGTATTTGAGGTTTGACTATTTTTGGGAAGTCGCCACTAAGATTTGATGATAATGTTCTTTTAGAAAAGTAGTTGATTAAGATATGCTTTCATACTGTCTTTGTGCTTACAGTGGCGAGGCTACGGGCGATGTTGATGAAGAGTTGTTAGGTTGCCGTTCGTGGGACGGTTTCTGCGACGATTTCTTTGTCTTTGGAGGCATTTTGACCTGAAGGAGGTGTTTGGTTGAGTCTGCATCTTGCTGGTGATCGTCAAACTTGTAGAGGTTTTTGAGCTTATCTTCACATTGGGACTTCTTGCTTTTGAGAACTTGGTGTCTCTAATCGCATTGTATTTGAGAACTTGGCGTCCCTGACCGATTTGTATTTGAGAACTTGGCGTCACGACCGATTTGTATTGGAGAACTTGGCGTCTCGGCCGTCTTGTATTTGAGACCTTGGTATCTTTGACCGATTTGCATTTTGAGAACTTGGCGTCTCAGGCCGTCTTGTATTGGAGAGCTTGGCGTCCACGGCCGATTTGTATTGGAGAGCTTGGCGTCCTTGACCGATTTGACTTGGCGTCCTTGACCTGATTTGTATTGGAGGACTTGGCGTCCTTGACCGATTTGCGTTTTGAGAACTTGGCGTCTCTGACCGATTTGTATTGGAGAACTTGGCTTCTCTGACCGGATTGTATTGGAGAACTTGGCGTCTCTGACCGAATTGTATTGGAGAACTTGGCGTCTCGGCCTGACTTGTATTTGAGACCTTGGTATCTTTGACCGATTTGCATTTTGAGAACTTGGCGTCTCCGACCGCTTGTATTGGAGAGCTTGGCGTCCCCGACCGATTTGTATTGGAGAGCTTGGCGTCTCGGCCGGATTGTATTGGAGAACTTGGCGTCTCGACCGAATTGTATTGGAGAACTTGGCGTCACGACCGAATTGTATTGGAGAGCTTGGCGTCACGACCGATTTGTAGATACCGGAGGCGGTCTTCATATGTTTGTGGATGTTGGGAATTTGTTTTCATCCATTTGAGGTCGTCTTTGGTGAAGATCATCCTTGCTTAGAAAAGGGGATTACGTTTGAATTCCTGCATTTGTTAGTGAAGAGGAAGATGCATATATGGCATTCATGATGGCGGATGCATGCATAGAACCAAAAATGATTATGAGATGATGCGTTTATTTGCTTTCGAAGATGCACTTGGCCTAAGCTTTTGGCGGGAAATTACGATTTATGATTTTCAATCACTTAGGATTTTTCCTATTGATTCAAGTTTTGTGCATGCTACATGAGCCACAGGGAGATTTTTGTGGGGATGCATGGTGATGAGAGGGGATATATGTGTTGTTATTTGTTTGGGACAAGCTTTGGTGGTGGGGTGATATCCTTTAGTCGCGGACTGAATTGCATGTTATTGATGTGGTCAATTTTGATCTTGGGATGAAGTTGGATTTGAACCCGGGTCTCGATTGAAATTTCTTTTCGAGTCTCGGACATTTGAAGGCGCGGCGACGGGCTCTAGAATCAAAGCATGTTGACATGAATGAACCCTCTTTTGCTTGGGTTAGTTGTGATTTGACGAAATGCGATATGAGGAGATTCCCAATTCTCAACTTTTGATGATGCGGGGAGTTGCCATATGCCAAGTTCTAAGGCTGAAACTCCAAGACGGTTGTTGAGGTGACCGAGACCTTTCTTCGAAGATAGGTGTGACTTGATAAAGCCCCATTCCATGGAAAAGACATGGCGAAAACCACGGAATCTTTCTACGAATGATTTGATGAAGCCCCGAGTTTGACAAAGCGTCACTCTGAGGTCTAGTTAAAGGTTTGGTGACATGCGATGAAGTACCGAGCCAATCGATCAACGTGAGAGCCTTGAGTGAAGTTGTCATGAAGGGAGAAACCCATCTTTGATACAGAGCTATGAAACTAGAATCCTCTCTTCGAAGAGTGTCTTCCATATAGGAGCTATTAGCCATAGTGGCACTTGGCTTGTTCGTGGCTTCAATCATATTCACACTTTTTTTAGGGAATGGATTGTTGGCTTGTATTGGGTCCTTAGGGTCCCCTTTTCGATCGGTTCTCACCTGCTTGCCCTTTTCGGGAGTCGTGTTGGAGGTGGAAGAAACCCGGTATCCGTGCGGTGCGACAACTCGGCTGGCGATTGTAAGCCCTCTCAAATTTAGCCCCGGAATTGATCATTGCCCGTAGATCCGGATAGGGAAATTGCTAAGTGAGGCCCTCGAGATGTGGTTTCGGGCGTGGCGAAAGATGTCTAGTTGTTCCTCTTCAAAAGGAGGAGTTGCCATCTTGCTTGTAAAAGTCCACGATGTTCTCGTCGGGGATTTGCATTGTTGTCTGCGAGGTCAAATCTATTTGCTTCCCACTCCAAGTTGGCTAGTAGTACGGTCCCATGTAGCCTGGCCTCGGATTTTAAGCGGAAGAACCATTTTAGAGCCTTGGACTTCAAAGAGAGGCTGAAATAGTCGCCAAGCGCTGATTGGCGCCCCTTTTGACCTTCATTGCCAAGGTATACGTGTCCGAGATGGGTTTCGGGCATGCGGTGCCATCAAAGAGATCCAAATTAGGCATCACGAATTTGTGGGGAACAAAGGAGTCGGGTTCGTTGGTCGGAAGCGAGACTTCTTAGCGGTCAATTCGGCAATCTGTGCTTTCATTTCCTTGTGTCGTTCCACGAATCAAGCCAAATGAGGGTCTTGTGGTGGAACCGTGGCATTCAAACCCGGCGGCGAGCTAGAGAGAGGAGCTACCGGCTTTGGCGGCATACGGGTGGAGGGAACGGCCGATGCGGGGACATAGGTGAAATCCTGTCCTTGGCGAATCACCTCGGGGAGCTTGAGTAGGACCACAGGCAAAGGATAGAACCTTGCGGCTTGTTGTTGATTTTCAGCCGGCAAAGAGGGCAAAGCGATCTTGATGTAGGCTGGGTAACTCGAATTTCCGGAGTGAGGCCCATAAGTAGGCTTAAGTGCGAGCTGCTTTGTCACGATTGTTGAATTGCATAGGCGAAGGTGCATGACCGGGGGAATGCTGCGGTCTGGTGATTGATGGCTGGGATGGAGGCTTGGTAACCCGTCGAAGCTTGAGTGAGGAATGGATTTGTGAAAGGCGTGTGAGGAGCGGGCGAGCTAGCATCATTACGAGGAAGGGCTTCGACCGTTGCCCTGGATCGGGCGTGGAAGCATTCCAAAGCTGTTCTTTGCGAAGGCCACGATAGATTGGTTCCAAGCGAGGTGGGATTCCAATTTCTTTGTGGCATTCAAGGTATCCCAAACCATGAGAGACATTCCGTGCCGATTTTGCCCCCGGCGAGGCGTGAAGCGATCGGTCACGTTAGGCTGCGTGGGTCCAGTGAGTCTGTATTTGGGGTTTCTTTGTCCCGTTGAGACGGTCATGAAGGAATCTTGTGAGGCTTGTGCGGTGCGGGGATTGGACATCTTGAAGCTGGGTTCTTTGTCGAGGCATTTCAAGCGATATGGCGAGAAGCTCTGATGCATGCCAGAGCTGGCGAGGCATACCAAAGCTATTTGTGACATACCGAGCTGACCCAGCGCTTTGAGGCATACCATGCGGCCCAAATCGGATGAAGTCAATTTGTTTCCCAAGCAGCATCCCAGGCCCAGCGTGAATGTATATCGAGCCAGAAATTTGAAAGGATGGGCGATTCGCAAGTTGAGAAGAGTGTGAGGAAGGTGGTGGTAGTCTGTACGGCCAAGATAGGGATGGGGATCCTTTTCCTCTTCTACCGTGAAAGTTCCATCGGGGTTGAGGGCAATCGTCAAACCAAAATTCTGACATCTTCCAAGGATGAACATCGAAACCTCATTACGATTGGCACAAGGAGTTTTATGGACTCGGGTTCCAATATTAGCCATAGAAATATGATGAATTTACGGTCTTGGTTAAAATTCCATCCTCGTCCTTGGACATCATGAACCGCACTTGACTAGCCCATGACCAACATGGCGATCAAATCTCATCTTGCTTGGTGGAGCCTTGGTACGAAGAGATGTATTTGCGAAGTCTTGATTTGGAAGAAGTAACTTGGCAAAGCCTCGGTCTCATGTTTGTGAATCGACACAATTAGAGAGGCTTCACACGGTAGGCAACGTAGGCGTGCGAACAAAGACCTAACCCGTCTTGTAGCGAGTGAAGAACCAACGTTCTTGAATTATCATGTAGCAAAAGAGGCAACCCATCCTTCCATATTTACTTTATTATTTTCTTTATTCAATTAGTCAACCGGAAGAAAATGTAAAAGCAAGACAATTTTAGGAATGTATACTGCGGGGGCATATATTTTTTTTTTCGAAAAGTGGGGATGAATCCCGATTTGTATTATTTGATGGCCTCATTTGACGAAGGCACAAAAGAACTCGCTTTGGGTTTGACTCTTTTGAGAGAGCATAAGTTTAGAAAGGTTTGTAAAAGTGTATGGAAGCCCTGGCGACGGAAAATTAGTGTTTAGCTCTATTTTTCCTATAATGTAGAAAAAGAAGACTTGTCGAGACATGCTGAAAATATGTTTTATTCAAAATGATCACAAGATTGCTTAAAACCCTTTATTAATGTTCGGGTTATTCAACCCTAATCTCGATATGAACAAACATTTTGATTAATCATGAGGAGAAAGTCAGCGATACCAAGAGTCGAAGTTGGCGAATGGTGAAGAGGGATCGTGTATAGGAGAGGCTATTGGTGAGGCCGGATTTTACGGGATTTGAATGTGTTTATGGCCGGACCATTTACGGTTGCCTACGTTCCCCTCATTGTGAGGAGCTCGGGTCGCCGTAGTTCGGGTCACGAAGCTGTGTTTGGCTTTAGAAAAGGGGTATGAACATTTGTGGTACTTTTGGTGAAAAGGCTCGGATAGGAAGTTTGGATGATAAGGTGCGGGCCTTGAGGTGATTCCTTGACAAGTCATTTTGAGCGATTCCGTTGCTTCTTGATCGTCGTCCTTCATCGGGGAGAAAGATTTTGGATGCGGCTTAAGGGCTTATGATATGTTTTTGCCGTTGCTTTAGCTTGCTCCCTTGTTGTCGACAACTTCCGTTCTTCGGGCTTTAATTTTGCCCATATGTCAAACCTTCGATCGGCGGTGCTAGGTCCTTGGCCTCATTTTTTGAAGCTTTTGTTTTTTTTTTTGAAGCTTTTGTTTTTTTTTTTTTTTTGAAGCTTTTGTTTTTTTGAAGCTTTTTTTTTTGAAGCTTTTGTTTTTTTTGAAGCTTTTGTTTTTTTTTGAAGCTTTTGTTTTTTTTGAAGCTTTTGTTTTTTTTTGAGCACTTGAGGACGAAGGCAAGCTTCTACTTGAACTTTCTTGATGCATGGGGCGGAGGCAAGCCTGTTTTTCGATATGGGGTCGATCTCCCGTCTTTGAGTGACCTTTTGTTGTCCCTTGATGTTGCCGCCTTCGTTGACTTGATCAAGGTGATGATGGGGATATGTTTTGGAAAGTGTATGGCTTGATGGAGGCCTTTGTGAGGTGAGGAAAGTGTATAGGGAGGGCATTAGTTGACTTTCTCGCACCAATTAATTAAAATCTTAATCATTTCCGAGAGATTATTTGTTGAAGCGATGCGAGTGATCATTTAAAATAAAACCATTTCATTAAATGTAATGTAGGTGTGCAAATAATGTCTCAAGTCTAGCGAGAAAAGAAAAGACTGTTTTATAGAAAACTTAAGATTAACTACAATGTCCAAGGAGGACTTGATTGAACGAAGAAAGTACTAGAACCTACGAAGGTTGACTAAAAGACTGTTTTAATATTAAAGGATGGGTAGCCCCTAGTCTAGCTACTCTTTGTTGTTGGGCTGCCAAGACAGCTTGAGCTTTCCATCTTTACGTTAACTTCGATTCCATTCTTTGTAGACCGAGGCGGTGATCGATTACGTGCCCATGATGCGGTGGGAGTGGAGGAGTTTGAGGCCATGGAGCGAGTTTGGGCGAGCCTGAAGTTGTCCAAAGAAACGGGTCGGAAAAGTCACGGGGACGAACTTTGTCGGCGAGCATATTGATGGAAGGAAGTGAACTGAGAGGACCTTGAGGGGTATTGGGCTCTGTTTGGGAGGATTCGGCGATGCGGCTGGTTGTTTTGAGTGAAAGGGGTGATACTAGGCGATTGTGTCTTCGGGCCTTTCTCAAGCTTGGAACTGGCATTAGACAAGTGTGCTCACAGGGCGGGTTGTCCTATCGGATTCTCTCACTTCGGGCACTTGAATTTTGCGCGACAGAATCATTTCTTTGCACAGTTCGACATCTTGGGTCAAAGGAGTGCTAGTACTTATCATAAGATCAAGCTTCTCCTGCATTTGTTTCACTTGCTCTATCAATATTGCCACATGGGGATCAACGGGAACATTCGAGTTCTTGGAACTCGCAACAAGACTCTTATCGGCGAGAGGAAACACGGACGCGGGCGGGTGGCAGCGGGTGAATTCACTAAGTCCGGTAGACGACAACGGAAAACTTGTGGCATCCGGATTTTCTTTTAGCAACTCATGATCGCATTCGAGGTGGGTGTAGAGGCTTGAGAACATAGCCACATAGCTCAAGCTGATTATGTGAAGGCTGGAGCATAAGGCGGTATTGCTTTGAAATTGAGAACAGGTGTGATGGAGCCCGGCTCGTTACGAGGAGCGAGGGCGATGGAGCCCTAATGGCACGAGTCTTTGGAAAGGGCTGAAGAGGAATTGTCCTTGGCAAGGGATCATATGTGGATGGAGGGAGGTGTTGGCCGTGGGATGGAGAGTTATAGGATGAAGGGGTGAAATCACTTGTTTACGAAGTCTCATCTTCGACCATGACCGAGGAACCATTCGCCTCAGCATTACACGAACTCCATGGCGGCGGAGAGCATTGATGAGCGAGGGTCGATTGTTCTTCATGAATCTTATGGGCGTTTTCCAAAGCCGGGACTAACTCTTCCTTCCTAATCATCGGATTTCTTGTATCCTTGCGCTTTACGCCAAATGCGCCATCGAGATCATTATCATCCCATTTAACCTTGGCGTCGATCGTGAACTTATCGGAGGGCGAGAGTTCAAAGCATTTCACCAAATCCGGCTTTGCCATGGCCACATGCTTGTTGCGGTCAAACCATCCATTCTCAACATTTGTTGCGACTAAATCATCGGCTTGTCGAGTACTGTTGAATTCACGAGTTTGAATCATAAAATTCAATCATGTTTACATTCGCGTTGTTTGGGAAATGATCATTGGCGGGGTTGAGATCACCGAGGCGCTCGAGTTTGCCCTTCTTAATTAATCCCTGAATCGCCTTTCTCAAAGTACGGTTGTCGGTCGTATGACCGTGATGCTGATGGAAAGCACAATGCTTAGTGGTGTCAAAAGGGATTTTGGGATCCTTGGGGTGATAGTTTCTCATGGGTTCGAGGAGACCTGCTCTAGCAAGCTATTTAAAACTTTGCTTAAGGGAACACCCAAATCCTCGGGATTCGAGATTTGGTCATTGACTTGGTCACCATTACGAACAGGGTTTGCCGGTTTTGGTCCGTTGGGGCGCTCGAAGCTTGCCGTTTCGATTAACCTTTGAACCGCTCTCTTCAAGACTATGCGGTTGTCGGTCGTGTGGCCATAATGATCATGGAAGGCGCGGTGCTTACTCATGTCGAGAGGTGCATTTGAGCTCCTTGGATGGTAGTCCTTGAGAGGCTCCAAAAGGCCTACCCTTACTAAGCCCTTGAAAATTAAGCCCGTGGGCATCCCAAGATCATCAAAACGTTCTCGTTGCCTTAAAGGACCACCATTTCTTGGTTGCTTTTGGGGGCCGTCAATTGTACACAATGCCTTCTTTCCTTTAGGATGTCGGAGCCGTGTTGGAAGGGTAAGGTTTATAGCGGCGAGACATGTTCGGACTCGTAGTCTTTTCCCGTGCACGAACCCTTTTGATGTAATCATCAATGTAATCGTCGAGATTCGACCTTTTGTAAACTTCATTCGTGTCGGATACACAAGATTGATATGGTGAGATGGCCCGAGTCGAGCGATCGTCGATACTCTCGTTGCTAGGCTTTTCTTGTACCTTCTTAATTGGTTCTACCAATAATCCATTGGACGAGTCAATAGGAACATTAGGATTGCATGACCCTTGCCACAAGATTGGCATTAGCAAACGAAACCACGGTAGGAAGTACTCACGGTGGGAGGAATGACAGTCCCGAGCATTAAAAAGCGTGACCGTAATCTTCCTCATAAGGCACAGCGGTTGCCGAAGATGAAGATATATGGCTCGTAATGGGTGGATACCGGGGAGCGGTGAGTGCGGATCCGAAGAGGCTGCTGAAAACATGAGGTTTGAGGCATCGTACCAATAGGATTGAATGTGTCTTGACATGACGAGGAACATATGCAAGGAAATGTGTATCTTGTACTTGATGAGCGGAGCGGCTTGCGTAACGGCCGGGTGGAGAATTTGATGAGGAGCATTTGACCTTGTCGGACTTCCCAACCGGAGGGCGAGTAGAGCACGATGAAGTGGTGATAAAAGCACAGTGGCCCACGTGATCTTGCGGTATCATAGGGGCCGGTGTGCTTTGAGAATTGGAGGAAGCAAGGCGGCCCCCTCGAACCATGGAGCACGAGAAAGCGAGCTGTCCCATTCCGAGATGGTGACCGAGCCGGGCCCGATGCGGTGAAGTAGTAAAGCCCGGCCCCTTCAGGCTGCGGGCGAAAGCCAGCTGACTTCAATCCTGGTGGTGAGACACGAGAGGCACCGGGGCGGGTTGACCTAGATCGGTTTGTCGAGGAGTATCGAGCGATGGCGAGATGTCTTGAAGCGGCCAATTCAGTTGATGGCCGGGTCGGAGCGAGGTTTTGGGTAGCGGCGGCCCATTCCAAGGCGATTGAAACCCAAAGGTGGCGGGAGGTGCCGGGGAAGTTGACCAAGATCGATACGATGAGGCCGAGAGGCGAGGGTGAGTGATAGGCTTGGGGATGCTTGGCCCATTAGTAGTTCCACACGAAAGGGGACGGGGCATTTGATGGTAGTTGGCATGCCGGGAGGGTAATTAGCTCCAATCTTCGCATCAACCGTAAAGGTTCCATTAGGGTGGTGAACAATTGCTAGCCCACAGGTTTTGATACTTTCCAATAAGCGGCGATGCGAGCCTCTTGATTTTGTCTTATCTGTTCCAACATACGATTCCCTTTGTTCGGCATTTTGCGGATTTTCGGGGTGTGGAGTTGTACGTCCCCACCGTTCTCCTACGAGTTGGTCATTACGAAACTTTGAGCTGAAGCGAAGGAGGAAACCGATGAAGTATCGACTTCGGAATGGCGAAATTTGAACAAACGATGACCCGGGGTCTCGATCCAAACTTGCTTCTTGTGGAAGGCACGAGGGTGTGGTTCGGACTCGGGAAGCGAAACGAGGTTGGTGTTTGGGCTTAGGGCTCATGCAACATGCGATTATTTGTTCTTGTTTACTTAAAACATGTTTTATTAACCTAATCGGTTGGAAAAGATTGCTCTTCTTTTCGCGAACTACTACGATTCTGGATCGGTGGGCCCCGTCACTACGTCTATAAGCCCCTCGTATTCCACTGTATTTCGACCTCCCGGGGTGGACGGCCCGGGCGAGGGTCCTATAGGGCAAGCGGGTCCCACCGACCGAAAGAAAAACGATCCTAAAAGTCGGCGGGTAATCGAGTCTTAACGAGCATTCGATGTAAATTACGGACAAGGCGACGTCAAAGTCAAGATCATGTCAGGGGCTCGACGAAAAGTCGGCATGATTTGGGTGATGGCGTCCACAATTGATCTTGACTTGTCGTCGGTTAAGCCGTAATTAGGCATGGAATAATCATTAATCCTTGATGACTCGGTGTCAATCTTTGGGAGTCAATGTATAATTTGTGCCGATCGAGCCGAAGTCAAGGCGCCGGTCAATATCTTGGTCAAAGTCTGCGGCGGAAAACCGGCGGAACTTCGGCGATTAGGGTCCCGAAAGATATTGAGTCGGTATGCCGACAAAGGCTTGAAAGGAAGGTCTATACACGAGACGGGGCATGACACGAGACCGGACTAAAAACCAACCGGGTCTCGGACAAAGTGTGTCACGGACAAGTGCGTAGTCGACACGAGGCTCCATGGGATGTTTGGGTAGTCTGTGCTCATCCGAGGCGTAATAAGACCAAACGGACCGCGACAAGGATTTCCCGGGTTAGGGACGTAGTGTGCGGTGTAAGGTCACGTGCGCGTAGTGTGCAACGATCTATCTTCTTTTACGAGAAAAATAGAAATTTTTATGTGTCTTAAAAAGGCATGATGCATGATTTTTTTTTTTTGAAATTTTTTTTTTTGAAAATTTTATGAACACATAAGCACATAAGCACAAAAATTCCGACAGTTAGGGACATTATTCCGACAGTCAAAATTTTGACTTTTCCGAGGCGGCCAAAAACAAACACGAAAATTGTGCAAAAATCAACACACACAAAGCAAAGGATTTTCAAATGTTGAGACGGAAGCTTGACCCTCAAAAGCTTTTCCTTTTTTTTTTTGAAAATAATGATACCGGTACGTGGGATTGTTAGACCACAATTTATCCCCGACTCGTGTTAGGAGGCGATAACGGGAAGTTTAATGGTTTCCACCAATATACCAAATATCATTTTTTTTTTAGAAAAAGCTTATTTGTCCCAGCGAGTCGCCCTTTGTGATGATGTGTATCCGAAAATTTTCCCATTTTTATTTGAAAAAATCACCGAAACGGAGTCGCCACGCCATTTTTTTTTAAGGGCCAAAACTTTGAAAAATGCCCGAGATCAGAAATTTAGGTTCGGAGGTCATGTTACGCGTCGGGAAGGACGTTAGTGTGCACCCGGAGCGCCTCGTAAAACGAGTCTTCCAAACATTTGAAATCCTTTTGTGTGTGTGTGTGTGTTTTGACCAAAATGAGTTGAAACTGGGAAAAACAAAAATGGGGAACTCTTTATAAGACTTTGAACAATCCCCAAGATTTTTGGTATGATTTTTGGGTTGAGTCTTGGCTCTCAAAAGATTTTTGGGAGTTGAAAAGCAATTCTGCCAGAATGAAAAAGGCAGTTGACCCTTGACTTTGAAATGGACTTAAAGGCTTCAAAACCTCAGAATCTGGGGAAAGTCCGAGAATTAAAGTTTCTTAAAACACCCTAAATAGGGTTTCTGCAAAGGAATTTTCCATTTTGGAAGTAATTTGATGGGTCAAAACCTTCTGGAAACCTCAGATATGAGATCTGGATTCCCAGAAGCTGATGAACTAGCCTCTGAAAGAAAATTTGAAAAGAGGAGTTTTACTCACCCAAAAAATAAAGTAAAAATATTTATGGAAAGATCTGGATGTTGGCTACAAAAAGTATTTTTTAGTCAACACCAAATTCCACATTTATATGTGTCCAAAAAATTAGACCATGGACTGAGGTCTGAGAAAATTGCTACTGGACAGCAACTTCTCAAGAGAGAAAATGTGATTTTAAAGGGGGTTTTGCATCCATGCTTGTCCCCATTTCCCTAGGTTTTGGTTAGTGATCACTTGACATTTTAGTGGTGAATCAACTATACCAAACCATCCTTGGGGTACATTAGGACTAAACATTTCATTTGCTTGGGAAGGGGATTTTTATCCTTTGAAAATGAGATTTGATGCTTGAAAATGGTTTTTAGGGTTTTGAAAATGAGTTTTCTTTGCAAGAAAGTAAGAGAACTTGAAAATAATGTAGATCCTTGTAGAAGATCATCCATGGAGATGAACTTCCATGGTGATCTTCTTGGATCTAAAGCAAGAAGATGAATAAACTACATTTTGTAGCTTGAAAATGCATGCATGGATGAATTTTAGGGTAAGGAGAGGGAGGTTATACCTATCTTCCTTGTGTTTTGTGTTTGAAGGCTTGAATGTGAGAGTGTTTAAGGCTTGAATATGAGAGTGTTTGAGGGTGTTTAGGGTTGATGATTTGAGTTGGTTAAAGAGAAAACAAGTAGATAACAATGAAGTCCTCTATGTTTTCTCTCTAATCCTCCTCCTATAGGGTGATTTGAGCTTGGATTGGTGTATGTATGAGAGTATGTATGAGAGTGATTTGAAGTGTTTGTGAGTGAGTGAGATTTGGGAAAGATTGGAGAGAAAATGGTGGCAATCTAAGGATTCCCACTGTTTTCTCTCTATATTTCGCTTGAGTTTCGTTGCTTTGTGATCAAATTGTGTTGTGTAAATGAGAGAGAGGAGGGTTCAATTTATAGGCCCCTGTGAGATGCAATCCCATCCGCGCGGAGGGTTCCGTAAACGTGCACAGTGCATTAAATCTTTGCTCCAGGCTTTGAACAGGAAGAATATTATTCAAAATTCCAGCAATTTTTGTTGTTCAACTTGCCTAATTCAGATTTTTCCAATTTCTTTTGCTTTTTTGATTCCTTTCCATGGTTTAACTTTAAATGGCAATGCCCACTTTACCCTTGGTTGGTTAGAAATGTTAGAAATGTTAGAAATGTTAGGAATGTTAAAACTTTCGTTAATTTTCTAACGAAAAGTGCTAACAACTCAAATTGGAGTACTTACACTTGTACACATGGAAGCTTATGATTTGGGAAATCATTTAAAGGAAATGTTCCAGTTGCAAGCACGTCAGGAAAGGTTTGACACTATGAAGGCTCTTCATTCATGCAAGATGATTGAAGGACAACCTGTTGGGCCTCATGTGTTGAAAATGAAGGGTCACCTCGAACATCTTGAGAGGCTTGGGTATCCTATCCAGATTAGAGCGCTACGGATATGATATTGCATTCACTCCACGAAAGTTATAATCGATTCGTTACGAATTATAACATGAATGGGATGAATAAATCTCTGTCTGAATTGCATGGGATGCTAAAGAATGCGGAGAACAATATTACCAAGAAAACCAATCAAGTGTTGATGGTGAATAAAGGAAAGGGGTTCAAGAACAAGGGTAAAGCAAAAGTTGCTAAACCGGAGGCAAAGGTTGCCGTTGCTGAGAAGCCTAAACCCAAATCCCAAAAGGATGCGGTATGCTACCATTGCAATGAAGGCTGGGCATTGGAAGCGTAAGCTGCAAAGCTTATCGGGAAGGGTGAAGAAGAAGGGCAATGTGATTGCCACGACTTGAGTATCTATATGATAGATGTTCTACTTTCTACTTCTAGTTCTTGGGTATTAGATACGGATGTGAATCTCACATTTGTCTAAATGTAGGGACTTAAGAATAGAAGGTCGCTCAAAGAGGGTGAAGTAGATCTGCGGGTTGGAAATGGAGCACGGGGATTCTTTGCATTGGCCGTAGGGACTTACGAAGTCACTTTATCTAGCGGATTAATTTTAGTTTTAAATAAGCTGTTATTATGTTCGGATTTGGCGAAACATTATTTCTATTTCATGTTTAGACAATGAGGGTTACAATTTTCTTATTGCGAATAAGAAATTTTCAATTTATTTGAATGACATGCTTTATTGTGTTGCTCATTCTTTTAATGGCCTTTATGTCTTGGATGTTGAAAATAATGTTGAGAATGTTTATCATGTTAGTAAGAAATCTAAACCAAATGATGTGAACAACACATACAAATGGCATTGCCGTCTTGGTCACATAAACGAGAAACGCGTATCTAAACTCCATAAAGATGGATATTTAGACTCATATGATTATGAATCATATGATGTTTGCGAAGTCTTGTTTATTGGGCAAGATGACTAAAGCACCTTTTACTAAGAGTAGTGAAAGGGCTAGTGATTTATTGGCTCTCATACATGCGATGTGTGTGGACGAATGAATAGCATTGCTAGGGGAGGATTTCGGTACTTCATAACGTTGGCGATGACTTCTCCAGATATGGCTATGTCTATGATGAAGTACAAAAGTGAAGCATTTGAGATATTCAGAATATTTCAAAATGAGGTACAAAATCAACTTGGCAAAACTATTAAAACCATTCGATCCGATCGAGGTGGTGAATACTTAAGCCAAGAATTTGACGATCATCTCGAAAAGTTGTGGAATTGTTTGAGAACTTACTCCACCCGGAACACCACAATGGAATGGTGTATCAGAGAGGAGAAATCGAACTCTATTAGATATGGTTCGATCGATGATGAGTCAAGTGAACCTTCCTATTTCTTTTTGGGGACATGCACCGGAAGCATTTGCTTTCACGCTTAATAAGGTCCCTACTAAATCGGCTCCTAAAACCCCACATGAGATGTGGTATGGAAGAAAGCCTAGCTTATCTTTCATGAAGATTTGGGGTTGTGAGGCTTATGTAAAGAAATTAGTTTCGAACATAAACTTGCACCTAAATCGATAAATGCATTTTCGTTGGTTATCCTAAGGAAACGAAAGGATATCTATTTTACAACCAATCCGAGAACAAAGTGTTTGTTGCTCGAAATGGTGTCTTTCTAGAGAAAGAGTTTCTCTCTAAAGAAACTAGTGGGAGTAAAATTGATCTTGAAGAAATTCAAGAACCCGAAAATGACAAGGAACCGATAATAGAGACGGAACCAAGTTCCAACGAGCATTTGTGGAACCGGTTCAAGATACACAAGTTCTTCGCAGATCGGATAGGATACGATCCGAACTTGAGAGATATGGATTTCTCATGACGAAAAGTAATGAAGTAGAAATCATTGAGAATGATGAACCTACTTCCTATCAAGAGGCGATGTCCACTCCTGATTCGGACAAGTGGCTGGGAGCCATGGAATCCGAGATCAAATCCATGTACGATAATCAAGTTTGGAACTTGATTGATTCACCCGAAGGTGTAAAAACCATAGGGTGCAAATGGGTTTTCAAAAAGAAAACTGACATGGATGGGAAGGTACATACTTATAAGGCTAGGCTAGTTGCTAAGGGGTATAGGCAGATTCATGGCGTTGACTATGATGAAACCTTTTCGCCCGTAGCAATGCTTAAGTCTATTAGAATCTTAATTGCCATAGCCGCATATTACGACTATGAGATATGGCAAATGGACGTCAAAACAGCGTTTCTTAACGGAAACCTACTTGAGGATGTATACATGATACAGTCGGAAGGATTTGTCGATCCAAAGAATTCTAACAAAGTGTGTAAGTTGCAGAGATCCATTTATGGATTGAAGCAAGCTTCCCGGAGCTGGAATCTACGTTTTGATGAATCGATCAAAGAGTTTGGCTTCATCAAAAATGAAGATGAGCCTTGTGTATACAAGAAAATAAGTGGGAGCATAGTCCTATTTCGGTGCTATATGTCGATGACATCTTGCTCATTGGAAACAATGTTCCTGCACTAAATTTCATTAAGTCTTGGTTAGGAAAATGTTTTTCAATGAAAGATATGGGTGAAGCGGCTTATATCCTTGGTATCAAGATCTATAGAGATAGATCAAGAAGGATGATTGGTTTGAGTCAAAGTATGTATATTGACAAGGTCCTTAGAAGATTCCGCATGGAAAATTCTAAGAGAGTGAACTTGATGGGACATGGCATTACTCTTAGCAAGACTCATTGTCCTAAGACAAATGATGAGCGAAAGAGGATGAATGATATTCCATATGCTTCGGCAATTGGATCTATCATGTATGCCATGTTGTGTACTAGACACGATGTCTCGTATGCTCTAAGCGCAGCAGTAGATACCGATCGATCTGGTGAGAACCATTGGATAGGCTGTCAAGAATATCCTTAAATACTTGAGAAGGACTAAGGATGTATTCTTGGTATTTGGAGGAATGGAAGATGATGCGGTTGTAAAGGGTTACGCAGATGCAAGCTTCCAAACCGACAAAGATGACTATAGATCGCGGTCTGTTTTTGTGTTTATGCTAAATGGAGGTGCCGTTTGTTGGAAGAGTTCCAAGCAAAGCACTGTTGCGATTCTACAACGAAGCCGAATACATAGCGGCATCGGATGCGGCTAAGGAGGCGGTTTGGATCAAGAAGTTCGTTAGTGACTTAGAAGTCGTTCCGAGTATCACTAACCCGGATAGAGGCTGTTCATGACAATAATGGTGCTATTGCCCAAGCAAAAGAACCAAGGTCACATCGGCGATCCAAACACATTTTGAGACGTTTTCACCTCATACGAGAAATGCGTGAAAGGGAGGACGTCAAGATATGCGAGGTACCAACGGATGACAATATTTCGGACCCTCTCAAGCCTTTGCCACAAGCTAAACATGATGGTCATGTTAGGTCCATGGGTATAAGATACGTAGTGACTGGGCCTAGTGCAAGTGGGAGACTGTAGGTGTTAGTGCCCCAGGCCTATAGAGATAGACCTTTATGTAATGTCATTGTTCATTTATATATGAGATTGTTTATTTGATTATTATATGTGTTTGCATGTTTAGTTATAATAATCGTGTCCCTAGTACTTATGAAGCGCTAGTATGAAGTCTAATGGATAATCATGTGATGATTATATGCATGGAGAATGCGCATTAGATTCATGGGTACTTGTTAGAGAACAAGGTACTTGGACTTGACCCATTATGAGATTTATGTCATGGTCATATGTCATAAATAAATCTCATATAGTCATATCATTGATATCACTTTGACCCGAGATTATCATCCGTGCTTCCACTTCGATGAATATCATGTTTGATATAGTTTAACGTTGTCTTCTTAACCTGACAACAATAAGGGCTATTATTGGCATGATATGATTCTTGTTGGGAAGAATGATAAGTCAAGATGGAAACTTGTCCCTCATAAAGAGAGATGTTTTGCTTGGCCACTCGTGAGTAAGATTGATGTAGTGCGTAGCGTACATGCCCGAATGAATTAATATGATTAGTGTCATTCGATTAATCAATTTACTTGGTAACGAGAAAGCATTGAACAATATGAGTTGGCGTGGACCATGACTTCATGTTCAATATAACATCGTGTGACAATGGGATTGTGATATGTACTATGTAGGAAAAACGAACTTGATATTATATTATTTGGGTAGACATGATGGCTTGCTAGAGTCCGCTCATGTCTTATGAGGATCGATGTGATCGAACTCATTGCCAACATAATATAGTCTATGGGGTCACACGCATCGAACGAATTGTCAAAAATGAATTATGGATTTCGTGTGTTGGGCAACCGCCCAAGGTGCTATGTATATCGACCTACGTTATTTGAAAACCTGGGCATTCGGGAGATCGTCTAGATGGGCGGGCGACCGCCGTCCTTATGGGCGACCGCCCGTGCGTTGGTTTTCGAATAAGGGATTAAAACTGCGGACACTACGGGCGACCGCCCATGCCCATGAGTGACCGCCCATATGGGTTTTCGGAGGAAGGATTAGGCGGCCGGACACACGGGCGAAGTCGCCCAGTCCCGCGGGCGACCGCCCATGTACCCTAAATGAAACCGTTTTTCTCAAGGGTTTTTAATAGGGCATAGTATTTATAGAGTATAAATACTCTCCTTTAACAACCCTAGCGACGATTCCGATTTTGAGCCTTGAGAGACAAAAATAGAGAGAATTCTTCAATTGTGAATTGAAAACATCTCATCAATTCCATAATTCATCATAGATTGAAAGGTTTCAATCAAGGGATCTAGCGTAATCCTCTAGAAAGAGTTCTAGGGTTCGCTCATAGCGTGGATACTGCAGAGGATCTTCGCTTCTCAAGATCATTTGTTCGTGATTCAAGGATCGTATATTGAAGACTTGCTAATTCTTTTCCAACTGGAGTTAGACTACGTATATCAACGACAAAGGCATTCAAGGTTGGTAACCCTAATTCATATTTCTTAATTACTTCATCTAGAACGGATTAGGGCTTTGGGTATTCGAGTTATTTGCATTATTCCGGCTAGCATGGACCCTCGAAACCCCACATTATCGTAGCCCGTTCGCTGATAGTAGCAAATCATGATAATTCTGTAATATGATTGTTTTCATGATGAAAGTGATCTTGTTCGTTTGGATTGCATTAGTACTCCTTATTTTGATGAGTGACTACCGTGATTATGAAATTGTACATATATTGATTAATCAATGTTAATTAATATTTTATGAGTAATGTTTAGTCTGATATTGGGGGAATAGTATTAATTTGAAATATTTTAAGTATTGAAAATGTGTATGGTACGCATCAGAAAAGAGGAAGTGTGGGATAATCTTGGAATAGCCCGTGACTTTTTAATTCTGAGAGAAAAATGGAGTTCGGAATTGTATGCGAATTCCTAAATTCATAATTAGGACATCATATGATGAGTTCAATTGCGTACCTTGTTATGGGCAGGTAGCTCAGGATGAAAAATTGAAGTTCCTTGACTTGTATTTGAGGTTTCGTTTATACCCAGGTAGGGATAAACACTTGTGAGTACGAGGTAGTTTTATGTGGGCTCGCCGATATAGCGAGGTGCATTAATTCTATCTTTTTTGTATGATCGAAAAAGGTGGGAAAGTGTTGCTATCGTTTCCAAATGGTTGAACGCCCATTCCTATCATGGTTGAGGTTTGATTTGAGGTTTGCTAAGGCATAAGAAGAATTTTCAATGTATTCTAAACAATGTGATCATGGTATGCTTCAAGTTAATGCAACACGGTTTTGAAATTTTCGTCCTTAGTCTTTGCACATGTGTTAGTTTTTACACGTGTCTCGAGAAATTGGGATTATCATGGTGCCGAGTTGGAGTATATACATTTAATTATGCATTAAGAGACACGAAGAAGAGCATATACTTGAAAATGAAATCCATAATCCAACTTTGAATGTGTAATGAAGTCTGAATCTTGTTATTCAGATCTGCCTATATACTACCGATGGACTGTTTGTAGTGAGACTCGAAGGCCATAATTATAAATGCGTGCATTCAGTATGTTTGAGACTTGGATCCACATTTCTTACTTTAAGCATCATGGAAGAATTCGACTACCTTGACCACGTTCGAGGCTTGCGAATGCATCGTAAGGTGGCTATCTACACTTAGACCACAGTGATATATATTTTCTAATCTCACAGTAGAGTGGAAAATCCATTGAGAGCTTTGATGATTTCCCCTTTCAAAGGAAGAACGCTCCCACCACATGATCTTGGTTTTAATGTGATGATCCATGCGCGAGCTTGAATCACCATATTTATCGTTGCTAAAGGGGTTACCTCTTCACACAGCATTGCAGAGATATCTGATTTGAATCCTTTTCGAAAAACGATCAATCTTGGTACATGTTGCGATGAGATAAAAAATCTATATCTCTTCACGTTTGATAGAAATGAAGGGTTGGTAAAACCTGAAGGGCATATGCGTTGTAGGAGCGCGTTCAGGAGGTAAAAACTGTTCCTGTATTAAAGCACGATTGTCTGCCAGTGACCTCCTTCTTAGGAAAAGGCCACTATAGGGCCGGTTCACTTGATATGCCCCGGGCTGCATTGAAGCTCGAAGCTCTCTGGACGTAGCCAAAATGATAGGGGCTCATGACATTATGACTGATCCATAGTAAATCTCTTCACCTTGGTAGAAATCTGTAACCATGTCTTGTCTTGGGAAAGAAACGGTCCAGCTGCGATACAGGTGACACTGACATTTGTGATTAGCATTCACATGTATAATGCGATAATACTTAATTTTGTAAATCCTATTATGTTCGGATTTGTTAAGCGATAATACTTTCTGTTTGCCATGAGGATTGATCATAAGTTCTCAATAACAAGACATAGATTGGCGATGCACATTGAGCTTAATTGGTCATGTCTTGGAGTTGATAAATAATCACATAAAATTCACTAAGGTTGGTGTAGCGAACTCTGAAATTGTCCTTATCTAAGCAAAGGAAACGCATTAAATAGTAACATGCGGAGGCGATGCATGCAGGTTGGTTTCCATGAAAGTGACGATATTCAAATACTAATGAAAGTAGTGACTCATGAAGTCTGAAAGTCGGTGCAGTGTTTGAAATGAATTAGCTTCGCGGCAGACTGTGATTTCATTAGTGGGTATCTTCGGCTTTTTGCAAAAAGTAATTTTATGTTTAGTTTTGAATTTTAATCCGTAATTTCCCGATTTCATTTTTTAAACTTTGATCATTGTGTGGAAGTTTCTAGGCACTTCGGGCACATAAATTGCATTTGCCCTAGGAGAAATCATAAATAAACTAGTTAATTTTTCTTTTTGTTGGATAGACTTGTTTGCTTTAGAAAACTACAAATAAATGGGATTATTCTCTCCACTCATTTCTTGTATCTCGGATCAGTTATTATATATATCATGTTTTGAGATATTTGAGTAAATTTAACTTTGAAATTTCTATTTTGTTCACGACTAATTACTTCAGTATCTTTTATAAGTTATATCACGAACTTGATAGACGGATATTGTTACATGATAATAGAGAACAGTTTATTTTACTTTGTTGTTACGAAAGTTCTTAACTTTGGCATTTTCTTTATTCGTGATACTTGAGCTTATTATATTCTTCGAATTGCTTTACGTATAACGAGTTTTGATCGGATACTTAAAAGTCACTCATGTAGAGATAGTTGATCATAAGCTATTATTAGATTGAACCTATTTAGTATATTCGAGCGATATCTATATATACTTTGGAAGCTTAGTATTACGAAAGTAAATCTGATATTAGAAATTTTATGTGCTATCAATTTTGCAAACTAGAAAGAGTCCAGATGGTTAATAAATGAATGTCTTCAAGAATAATGATTAATGTAAGAAATAGCATTATCATTTATAAAAATTTAGCAAATGATATCAAGGACAAATTACAAATTTCATGAAATAAAACAGTTTTCCTTATCCTGCATGTACCACTTGAACGCCCTTGATCAAAAACTGATATTCTCCAACATCGAATATGGAAATCAGCTTTCTTGATATATCTCATATCTTAATTTGATACCAGCTATTGGGCTACTCTAATTCTTCGATCGAGTTCTAGTACCACGCCGTGTTAACAATCCTGAGATCACTCAAGATCCGATCAAAATGATAGATTTTCAAGAAAATGGCTGCAACGGTATTTAGAGATGAGTGGAGATGCTGTTTACAAGAGAAATAATAAAAACTGGTGCTGCATCTTGCATCATTGCCACCAATACGCATCTGTTACTATAATGCCATCATTTCACAAAATGTCTTCTTTTTATGAAAATTGCCTACTTTGCTAAATTTGAATCAAACCTGTTCTCTATGTGGGTCGGCCGTAGTATTAAATGGTGACATCCATCCCAAGGAGCACATGGCAAGTTTCTACTTTACGTTCTCTAGTAATGATGAGAATCTATTTTCTCTGAGGTTCATGTATAACTATCTGAATTTGGCGAGGAAGGCAGCGAACATCTCACTAGCTCCTCAACAGCGGAGAACGGCAGTCAATTTAGATCTACAATTATCCTTTCTGAGAAGAGCAATACTCGGGGAATTAAACCATTTATCTTAGATCATAATTGAAAATATTGAATAGAAATGGACTCGTTATGAAGACTAGCAGTATGTTATATCAATGCTTGGTAGATAGTGCGGTTGTATCAGGGTATTGGCCAGGTGGTGTGTCACTGTCAATAAGGGACTAAAATATGGCAATTCTTCTCGTGGTGAGCAAATTTTAAGCATAGATATGGTTTATTAAATATTGTTTGACGGTATCTTTCAATCTTCTAATGCTATGCGGCCATTTCGTCTAAAAACTAATTGGATGTCATTTCATATGAGCAAAATAATTAGTTAAATTGGGCTGAGCAATACTGAAGGATCGCTGGTTAGATATCAAAAAACGATCACAGATATTACTGCAATCTGTCAATGAGATTGTTTCTAATTATGTTTGTAAAATATTTGAAGCAAGATTCTATTAAAATGACAGGCTTATGTTCATGATCCTTGATATCATTAAGAAGCATGGTCGATTCAAACTCATATTTCATTCGATCGCAATGTTGAGTCTTGTTAGACAAATCTGTGGCGCTTCCATCTGCATAAAGATTTTTGTCGCAGCAAATAAAAAGGCAATATATTCATATAAAATTATTGATAAAGTGAGATTAATTAGCTCAGCTATATTTGTTAATGAAAACGTATTTTAGGAAGATTTTTAAATCTTCTTAGATGATTCAACTAAAACATTGATAGTACATCTTGAAGCAAAAAATGATAGTGATAAACTATGTCATCGAAAACTTAAAATGCTTTATTGCGAACAACTTTCATTTGTTATCTCAAATATTTGAGATGTAAATTCGTAATAAATTAATTGAAAATCCACAAATAACTCTAAAGGTCAATTTAAACGCAATATGGCGACTGTGTGACATAGAAATCTCCGACGTGGTGACAACTGGATCAAACGAAGTCTGTCAAAAGCGAGAAAATATATGGGTGCGCATTTAGGCAAATGTGAGACGTATCTTGCTAATGAGAAGATGGAAGAGCAATATAATGCTCGAGTAGAAAAGGGGGTATGTTTCAGGCTGCCAAGCAACTGGAAGCCCTGGTCATTTATTCTGATCGGCTCAGCTGATCTGGACTTTTAACCCATGTTTAAAGACTAAATGCGCCTGTTGCATCTTGTGATGGTTAAACCTCCTTTGGACCAGATCGTGCATCATTCACTCAGCATTGGAAAACTTCTTCCCAAACTGCAGCATTTGCTCGTTCAAGAGTCATCTTGCGTGAAGCGAACATTCGTCTATTCAACCTTTAAACAGGCTGGGCACGGGCATCGCCACGTGTCCGTGTAAGCAGTATTTCGAGTCTACGAAAAATGAATATGGCTTCAATTCCCGAGATTAACAGTAAGTCCTGTTGCCTGGTATAGCATCGGCGGATAGCGGCTCGTTGACGATGAGTTTCAAATTCTCATTGGATCGAGAGAAGTGAAATCATTACAACTTTCCATGATTAGGTGAAGGACCTTGTGAGATATAAGAGATAATGATAGGCTTCAGTTTCTTTGTCGGTTAACGTATGGTGCTGCGCTCTTGAGTGGACCTTGAAGTGAAGGATCTTAGTAATATCTCCGAAAAGCTAATTTTGCTGGACAATGTGGATATCAACTTTATTTATTGTCATTTCAAATTAAAGCTTATTTACAAAAATTAAGTGACGGTTGATAACATAGGATTCAATAATTGCAGTACTGCTTGGTAGGTCTGTCATGTTACTCATGTAGTTTCAACTTCCGTACAAAATGTGAGATTACTAGTTACAAGAGTATGCCGGACTATTATCTCTTGCACCTAAGATGAAAATCACTAATGCTAGTTTGGCTCAATGCGAGTACTGTCAGCTTTTTAAAATCATAAGTAAGAGGCGTAAATAGGTTCAGTGGCTATCATTTTAACTGATGAGTATTCGCGAAAATAATATGGTATAAATGAGCATATATGCACAGAATTAATGAAGATGAAATCTTGAATGGCAGCGGTCTAATATCATAAAGCCTGAGTTTGTCTAATCACTGTGAAGGTAATATTGCTCTAAGTATTTCACCGGTAATATTGTCCGATATCAGTCAATTAATCGGTGTATTCATGTCATGATAGGTAGTCATTTTGCTAGCTGTACATGTCTCTTTTGATGTTCAATTTCCATATATTTTCAGGTTTAAGATAATAAGCGAATTTAAGTATTGAATCATATAGCGTAATTATCCAAATGAAATTACTATGTATTGACGCCACTTATGAAAAATATTGAAAGCGCCAGAATTCGGTACGTGAAATGTTTGATATTATAGAAAAAGATACAGTACATCGTAAATTAAAGATGTAAAATAATAACTTTCCAGTACCTTTTGCCTTTGAAAACTATAGTCAAATATTGATTGATGTCGCGAATCGCAAGATCGATCTCTGATTGTATGTGCTACCTTAAGATAGGTGCTGAATCATTGAAACCTTTCAAACGATGAAGAATTGTGAGAGTGGTATGAGAATCTCAGTGTTTCTGGCAATCCGACACTACCACCCCTCTCAGTATTACGTCTAATCCTTCTTGTCAAGCAGTGTCGGTAACATTCCCGAGGCGATGCATGATCTGCAGATTCACATCTTCCAGCTGCGCGTCGTTCGTTGCGACAGTTTCCACATGAACAATCACTGGCGCATTCTTAGTCGTGTGCATCTATGGCAATGCCACATCGTCCTCAGCGGCATCGGACCACTGTAATATGCAGGATTAGATTTTCCCCATCTATCGTGTTCGATCATGATGTCATTGTGATCAGTTGATATCTGCCTTGCAAGAAATAACTGAATGACATAATCACATTAATTCGAGGGCATGTCCTACTTACTTGCAGTGCAATGTAAACACCATCTTGACTGTTCTTCAGCAATCATACCATGCCAATAATACTGCTTTATGTCAGGTTAAGCAATATATCAAACATGATATTCATCAGTGGAAGACGATGATAATCTCGAGGTCGAAGGATATCGATGATATGACTATATGAGATTTATTTATGACATATGACCATGACATAAATCTCATAATGGGTCAAGTCCGATTACCTTGTTCTCTAACAGTACCCATGAATCTAATGTGCATCTCCATGCATATAATCATCACATGATTATCCATTAGACTTCATACTAGTGCTTCATAAGTACTAGGGACACGATTATTATAACTAAACATGCGAATATAATAATCAAATAAACAATCTCATATATAAATGAACAATGACATTACATAAAGGTCTATCTCTATAGGCCTAGGGCACTAACACCTACGAGTCTCCCACTTGCACTAGGCCCGATCACTCATGTATCTTATACCCGTGGACCTAACATGACCATCATGTTTAGCTTGTAGCAAAGGCTTGGTGAGAGGGTCAGAAATATTGTCATCCGTTGGTACCTTGCATATCTTGACGTCCTCCACTCACGAGATTTCTCGTATGAGGTGAAAACGTCTCAAAATGTGTTTGGATCGATGTGACCTTGGTTCTTTTGCTTGGGCAATAGCACCATTATTGTCACGAACGGCTCTCTATCGGGTTAGTGATACTCGGAACGACTTCTAAGTCACTAACGAACTTCTTGATCCAAACCGCCTCTTTAGCGCATCCGATCTTTGCTATGTATTCGGCATTGTAGAATCGGCAACGAGTGCTTTGCTTGGAACTCTTCAACAAACGGCACCTCCATTTAGCATAAAACAAAACCGAGGCTATGCGATCTAAAGTCATCTTTGTCGGTTTGGAAGCTTGCATCTGTGTAACCCTTTACACGGATCATCTTCCATTCCTCCAAATACCAAGAATACATCCTTAGTCCTTCTCGAAGTACTTAAGGATATTCTTGGCAGTATCAATGGTTCTCACCGGGATCGGTGGTATCTACTCGTTGCGCTTAGAGCATACGAGACATCGGGTCTAGTACGCGGACATGGCATACATGATAGATCCAATTGCCGAAGCATATGGAATATCATTCATCCTCTTTCGCTCATCATTTGTCTTAGGACAATGAGTCTTGCTAAGAGTAATGCCATGTCCCATTGGCAAGTTCCCTCTCTTAGAATTTTCCATGCGGAATCTTCTAAGGACCTTGTCAATATACGTACTTTGACTCAAACCAATCATCCTTCTTGATCTATCTCTATAGATCTTGATACCAGGATATAAGCCGCTTCACCCATATCTTTCATTGAAAAACATTTTCCTAACCAAGACTTAACGGTCTCAAGTGCGGGAACATTGTTTCCAATGAGCAAGATGTCATCGACATATAGCACGAAATAGGACTATGCTCCCACTTATTTTCTTGTATACACAAGGCTCATCTTCATTTTTGATGAAGCCAAACTCTTTTGATTCATCAAAACGTAGATTCGACTCAGGAAGCTTGCTTCAATCCATAAATGGATCTGCGCAACTTACACACTTTGTTAGAATTCTTTGGATCGACAAATCCTTGGTGTATCATGTATACATCCTCAGTAGGTTTCAGTTAAGAAACGCTGTTTTGACGTCCATTTGCCATATCTCATGTAATATGCGGCTATGGCAATTAAGATTCTAATAGACTTAAGCATTGCTACGGGCGAAAGGTTTCATCATAGTCAACGCCATGAATGTTGCCTATACCCCTTAGCAACTAGCCAGCCTTATAAGTATGTACCTTCCCATCCATATCGGTTTTCTTTTTGAAAACCCATTTGCACCTATGGTTTTACACCTTCGGGTGGATCAATCAAGTTCCAAACTTGATTATCGTACATGGATTTGATCTCGGATTCCATGGCTCCTAGCCACTTGTCCGAATCGGGAGTGGACATCGCCTCTTGATAGGAAGTAGGTTCATCATTCTCGATGATTTCTACTTCATTACTTTCCGTCATGAGAAATCCATATCTCTCGGAGTTCGGATCGTATCTATCCGATCTGCGAAGAACTTGTGTATCTTGAACCGGTTCCACAACGGCTTGTGAACTTGGTTCCGTCTCTGCTCGGTTCCTTGTCATTTTCGGGTTCTTGAATTTCTTCAAGAATCAATTTTACTCCCACTAGTTTCTTTAGAGAGAAACTCTTTCTCTAGAAAGACACCATTTCGAGCAACAAACACTTTGTTCTCGGATTGGTTGTAAAATAGATATCCTTTCGTTTCCTTAGGATAACCAACGAAAATGCATTTATCGAATTTAGGTGCAAGTTTATGTTCGAAACTAATTTCTTTACATAAGCCTCACGGACCCCAAATCTTCATGAAAGATAAGCTAGGCTTTCTTCCATACCACATCTCATGTGGGGTTTTAGGAGCCGATTTAGTAGGGACCTTATTAAGCGTGAAAGCGGCATTGTTTCCGGTGCATGTCCCCAAAGAAATAGGAAGGTTAACTTGACTCATCATCGATCGAACCATATCTAATAGAGTTCGATTTCTCCTCTCGGATACGCCCATTCCATTGTGGTGTTCGGGTGGAGTAAGTTACGAAACAATTCCACAACTTTTCGGATGATCGTCAAATTCTTGGCTTAAGTATTCACCACCTCGATCGGATCGAATGGTTTTAATAGTTTTGCCAAGTTGATTTTGTACCTCATTTTGAAATATTCTAAATATCTCAAATGCTTCACTTTTGTACTTCATCGGATAGACATAGCCATATCTGGAGAAGTCATCGGTGAAACGTTATGAAATGCGAAATCCTCCCTAGCAATGCTATTCATTGGTCCACACACATCGGTATGTATGAGAGCGATAAATCACTAGCCCTTTCACTACTCTTAGTAAAAGGAGCTTTAGTCATCTTGCCCGATAAGCAAGACTTCATAAACATCATATGATTCATAATCACATGAGTCTAAATATCCATCTTTATGGAGTTTAGATACAGCGCTTCTCGTTTATGTGACCAACGGCAATGCCATTTGTATGTGTTGTTCACATCATTTGGTTTAGATTTCTTACTAACATGATAAACATTCTCGACATTATTTTCAACATCGAGACATAAAGGCCATTAAAAGAATGAGCAACACAATAAAGCATGTCATTGAATAAATTGAAAATTTCTTATTCGCAATAAGAAAATTGTAACCCTCATTGTCTAAACATGAAATAGAAATAATGTTTACTGCTCAAATCCGGAACATAATAACGGTTATTTAAAACTAAAATTAATCCGCTAGGTAAAGTGACTTCGTAAGTCCCTACGGCCAATGCGGCAACTCTTGCTCCATTTCCAACCATGAGATCTACTTCACCCTCTTTGAGCGACCTTCTATTCTTAAGTCCACTGCACATTTAGACAAATGTGAGATCCACATCCGGTATCTAATACCCAAAGAACTAGAAGTAGAAAGTAGAACATCTATCGTATAGATACACGAAGTCGTGGCAATCACATTGCCCTTCTTCTTTGACCCTTCTACGATAAGCTTTGCGATTCTGCTTCCAATGCCCGGTTTCATTGCAATGGTAGCATCCGCATCCTTTTGGGATTTGGGTTTAGGCTTCTCGGCAACGGCAACCTTTGCCTCCGGTTTAGCAACTTTTGCTTTACCCTTGTTTTTTGAACCCCTTTCCTTTATTCGCCATCAACACTTGATTGGTTTTCTTGGTAATATTGTTCTCCGCATTCTTTAGCATCCCATGCAATTCGAACAGATTTATTCATCCCATTCATGTTATAATTCGGAAACGAGCGATTATAACTTTCGGGGAAGTGAATGCGATATCATATCAGTAGCCGACTCTAGCTGGATAGGATACCCCAGCCTCTCAGATGTTCGAGGTGACCCTTCATTTTCAACACACATGAGGGTTGTCCTTCAATCATCTTGCATGAATGAAG